>JAFBJQ010001247.1:0-92853 GCA_016785345.1 Trinectes maculatus
GTGGAAAATTACTGAGGGCAGAGATGTACCAGGGGGACACAGCCGTGACAAATGGTTGTATTTAATGTTTTATAAATACCCCGTCTCACTGCACTCTTGTCTGTTTATTCCGGGCACTCTTCTGTCATGTATTATTTCTGCTTCTCTGTAGTTTGGAGAGACTTATCGAGGCGCAACCAACATTTTTTTCAAACTGTAACTGATTGACAGAATAACTTTTCATATCAAGAACACATTATTTAGTGAATTATTTACTTTACTATATTTTGTTTCACTGAGTTCTTTGGAGAGAACTTGGTCTTCTCATTACAGTTTATTTAGTTTGTGTTTTTTTCAAGTTAAACCCTTTTGTGCGCATACTACAAAAACTATTTTGCACAAGCTAAAGTACCATTCATTAAATTATTTTAACTAATATTTTTGTATATTATAACAGACTTTACCTACCATTACAAGACTTGGTTGCAGTGTCAAATATTTTTTGTGCAGCACCTTAACTCAATGAGCATATAACAATTTCTGCTGCCACAGGGCAAATAAATTCAATGACGGGTGAAAACGGGTTCTCAGCATCTCAATGGTCTTTAACGCATAAATGAAATAAAGAAAATCGGTTATATAGTACTTCTGTCACAGATGTAAAGCTAAAAAAATGGCTGAAGTTTGAAAAATGTCTATCATAGAAAATAATTGTCAGAGGAGAGAGAGAGATGGAAATTGAGTTGCTACAGAAACTAAGTCTGCTGACTAGTGTCCACTGGGAAAGTGAGTGGCCTACTGACGAAGGGTAAGCTACGTTAAATAGCTATGGGAGAAAACTGCAGTTTAAATCCGTTGACTCTAAGGTTTATTTTACCACTGCTATGTTGTAGGACACAGGGTGATCAGTGGTAAAAAGCATTTTCATCCTTTCAATGATTTCCAAGTAGAGTATGTGATCATTTCAGATACTGGCTTGTTTTCTCTTTACCCACATCTATTCTAGACATTCATTAAATTTAGTGGAGGCAACTAATGTTGACTGTTTTTTTTTTTGTGAATCAGTTCCTGAATTTTGATGAGTAAAAACTGTTCTGCTTGCTATTACTCAGGCAGCAAACATCTCCAGCATAGCTTTTAAAATAATAACTGCAAACACTGGAGTCTAAGCTGCAGGATTTAGGCTAAAGTTATCAATTCCATCTGGCTGTGATGACACTTAATCAGTTTTCTATTTGTTCTCATTTTTACTGATCTCATTCTAGAATGTTTATACTGTTTAATTATTTTCTTTATTGAGAGAGACGTGGTCAATTGAAGCATAATATAAAAATGGTGTGTTTATGACAGAATAACGTAATGCTTAATGCTTAAGGGCAACACTGAGCGTCAACTAAACTGATCAAAGTAGACTTCACCAAGTAAACTCTCTGAAACTTACTTCCACCCACTAACGTGTGAAATGCCAAAGACTGGAGGCTGTCAGTGCTGACTGTAAATTAGGCTGGTTTTTCATGATGTTCCTAGGCTGATGATTTCAAGTGAACTAATTATATCTACGGTGTCATTTGTTTTATATGTGCTTTATGGTGGCTGGTTTATGGAGAACCTAATACAGCAATTTACTGTAAATGAATTCACTCTTGTCTTCAGCACCATGGACAGCGACAGCTAAGACGCCCCTTAATGACTCTGCACCTGCTCTTCTTCTAAGAGCTATTTTGGGAATTGTGTGTAAAAATTTAAGAGCTTTTGTACAAAATTCACTTAGAAAAACACTCTTAACCTTTCAAATCAATCATCACTGAGAGTAGACTGTTCTGTAAACTCTTCACTATCTTAACAGCTGCACTGGTCCTGATTGGCGTCTGTGTGAATGTTTCTTTACTTTTATGTTTAAAAGATTTGTTTTTGTATGTTATATTTTTTTATTTTAAATTATTTTAAAGGTTCTATATTAACACAAAACATGAAACTCTCTAAATGCTCTACTTCATTAAAAAAAGATGACAGTTAGACATTTTTGACTTACACACCATACAACTCCTACACTGTGCGTTTCTTTAGTACAAATAAAAGGCACAACCTACAAATTAGTCTCAACTCTTTCCGGTATTATATCAAGGATAACTCCCTTCACCTTGACAGGGAAAACAAAGGTCAGTTTCAAACCCCAAATAAATATTAAAGGTATATTAGAATTCCTTTTTCACATGTTTTTAAATGCTGAGTGGGTAGATAATATTAGTTATTATCAGGACTACATGCCTATCCTGCTCATCAAAATGCAACTTTAAACTGTCACAAATTCTAATGCTGCCAGCAACCAAGGAAATTTAAAATTAAATTATTAAAATGTCATTATCCCGCACCAAAGAAAGGAATGCATATTAGTAATAATCCAGGTTGCTAAAGTTGTTTTGGCAGTTTTAATGTGTCAGGAAAATTAATAAGGCCACACACTTATCATACCACACAGAACAGGATGAATTTTCATCTGTGTTAAATGACACCACAACTTAAGAAGATAATACTGTCAGACATCTTACAGATTTCATTTGTCTGTGCTACCAGAGTCATATCGGACTGATAGAGGGAAAAGAGTGTGGAGCGTTTCAGTTTTGACAGAAACATGATCAAAACTCAGTCAGTTTGGGACCAGTGAGTTTATGTATTTGCAGATAACACATCCCTCATAGATGGGACATAAAATCATTAGCCTGCCAAGTGGCAGGTCAGTGATCAAAGACTCCTGCGGTCACTGTTAATAGTATGTTTACAGGAACTGCACCATGGACAGCACTAAGAAAGCTGTCCATGCCATTGCTTAAGGACCAAATTTATACCAGTTAAACAGTGAAGATAACCTGTACTGCTAAATGCATGAGGACTTGTAAATAGGATGCTGTCTCTTAAATATTGTAAACGTTGCCATTTACTTGAAGAATTTCAGACATTCTTTTTTGCACAACCATCCAACAACACTGCCTTAACTTCTTTTATCAGAAAACACTGCATTTATTCTAGCGATGAACCAATTTTAAACTGATTTTTCCTTGCAAATGCTCTTTTTGCAGTGTTACTCATTTGGGAGGACAGGCCCTTGACAGCTCTCACTCAGTGCATCTGCCAACTGTGAGTACATCGACCAAGTTAGACTGTGTAAGAAAGCATATGCACACACAGTTTACTCACAGCACTTGTATTTATGGTGCTGGCTGTTCCACCCTGAGCAGGCAAGCTGGCATCGACCTTGGTGCGATGCACTTGATCTTCCCGCACGCCTCACCTCTTAATGATAAAATGAGAAAACTGGGTCGGAGATGTACATTCCCACCAGAAATAGTGGGAAGTTAACATCTTCAGCTGAGCACCAAGACTTCCAACTGGGAAATCATCTCTAAATAAATCAAATGAGTTTCACAAATAGGTGAGGAGCCTATGGGAGGCCCAGGTTTGCTCCTGGGAGGAATGAACAAGTCTGGATGATTAACTGAGAAATGAATGACCCGCTCATGTAGCCACTAGAAACCTACTTGAGCAATCAAATGAGTCAAAATTAAATGGTATTTGGTACGTTGACTTCTTTATAGAGACTGATGTTGTTTTTCATGACTATTTATTATCTCTTTTCAAGCAGTTTTAGTCATTCCCTGCAGCAAAATATGAAACACTGGCTTCCTCTTTAACCTGCACTTAAAGACAAACCTTGAGTATTTTTTTTTTGCTGTCATGTCTTGCATATTATCAGTGGAGAAGTGAAAAAGTCACATTTTACAGGTAAGCAAACACTACCAGAACACTCATCACAATATCTGCTAGAGTGGATCATTTTCAGCTGTTGAAAAATGGTTAAATGTAACACAGAAGAAAAGAGAGAAATTCAAAGGCAGTTTGAATCCATGCATATTTAAAAGGAAAATATGACATATAACAACTCACCGGAGTTGGGATCAGAGTTGCCGTCAGCTTCAGTCCTCTTATCGGGGGAGGCCTGCTCGTAGAAGTCGTCCTGCGCCTGCACCAGAGGGAGAGGTTGTGTGAGGAGGGAGCCACTGCCTACAGGCTCGTGGTCCCCCAGACCGCTGTCACTGCAGCTCTCCTGAGAGCCGTCCGGCAGGTGAAACGTGACGCGCCGCTGCGACTAGAACCAAGAGCACAAAACAGAGCCTCTGATGTTAGTGCTCTGCTCTGCCCCCTTAAACCGTTTTCTAATTTTATTTTATTTTTTTTTATTTTACAATGAGCCGAGCAAGCTCATCGTAACACACTGAGCGGTGATTGGCACTGCAGTGCGAGTTAAGTCTGAAGGGTTTGTCTGAACCATGTAAAATGTGTTAAAATTTGCATTGGAAGGTAAACGGGAGGTAATGATGAGGATAATCGTTCATCCCCAGTTTCACAAGACTGAGAATAAAAGGCTTATTTTTACACTCGGGCCGAGTTATTGACGGGAAGGGGAGTTAACACATGGTAAATACAGTCACGTTTCACTGCACAATGACAACCAATAACAGCATGCAAATTAAACCTCATGCGCCGTAACGAAAAATCAGCAAGGTGAAAAGTGCAAAATTTGTGAGGCTTTCACAAATACGTATGCTAATTAATGTCAGGCATAATTAATGAAGGCCGTGAAATTTTTAGAAATGGGACACCATATTATCATGCATGTGAGAACTGCTGCAGGGACATTTTACAGCCTGATTGTTTAGTTTGTTTGGGTGTTGGCAAAGTCAACGCGGCCTGCGGAGTTGACAGAAGTCCACCCCAGGGTGTCCATTTTCTTCCCACATTCTGCACTCTCACTTATGAGTGGGATTTCTTCACCCACATGTGTTCCAGAGACAAGTCATCTGTTGAATGTGCACACACCCACACGCCGACACACGCATGCACACATCGTTAAAGCCACACTGATTGAATTTCCTATTGTTAATTCCAAGTGTCTTTTCCCCTTGCTCTAATGACATTTTCCTCAGGCTTTTTCATAAGTCCAGAGACGAGGCCTGCAGCTAACCTTTCCCGAGCACAGAGAGGTCCCTGCCACATCCTTGGTGATGACAGACAGGGAGGGATTTTACAGTAATTATTGGCAAAAGCAAAGGTCATCCAATCTGCAGTCTAATGCAAATGACCTCATTATATATTTTAGAACTGCTCATGCAACATTCAATAAAACAAAAAGGCTGATTTGGGAGGCAGGGTTTATGGGTTTTGCAAAGATGGATGGATGGATGGATGGATGGATGGATGGATGGATGGATGGATAGATAGATAGATAGATAGATAGATAGATAGATAGATAGATAGATAGATAGATAGATAGATAGATAGATAGATAGATAGATAGATATTCACAACAACTGTACTGAATCAAGTACATGTAAAGGTCTTGTACAACACTAAGAATATGGAGTAATGCCACTGTCAGGGATTTAGAGGAGGCAGGTGATCAAATGTGGAATTTCAAATGAGGATGACATGATGGGGAAAAAAACACACACACCACTCTTAAGCTGCTCTCGCCTTTGTTTGTTTGCGTGACAGCCGTGCTTATTAGGCAGAGCAGCACTATCAGTTTCACATGGGGTGAGACATCCTGAGTGTATGTGGTTTAAAAAAAAAAAAACTTTACGGAGAAAGTGAACCCGACGAAACAGGAGGCTGTTGAGGCAGGCTTTCATGATTTGACATGTTTGGTGCATCTGCACTTAATTAGCAGCAGCTTCATATGTTTTCTTTCCTGCTGATGCTAAAGAAGTTGGCCTGAGGCAGGGTAGCCATCTATTTTTTGGCTAATGCTTAACGTGTCATGGTAGCAGCACTGACATTTGCAGCCTGCACTTCACCTCTCTCCACAGTGAGCAAGACAGATGTTTATTTTACAACGCTGTCAGTAAAAAATAGCATTCAACATGTACATTGTCTATGTAAATAGAAAACCTGGGCAAATGAATTGATTATGCGTGGACTGAGTCAGTAGAAAAGCAAATGCAGTGAACACTGTAAGACTGCAGGAAATAACAGCTGTTGCTTGAGGGATGGAAAAAAAAATAGCAAAATACAAACGGGAGAAAATGCAATAACACAAAAGCAGGTGCGATTGAATTACTTGGACCTAATCTATAAATAATTCTCTATAACCTGAATTGTTCCAAGGAAAACGTTTTCGACTAATAATTTTTTTGTTATTGCTAGCGATAAATAAAAAAGACTCTGTTTTAAAGTAAATGGATTCAGGTGTGAATGCGTTTACTTGTGGGTGACAGTCACTTGCAGTAATCTTAGCATAAGACCAGCTTAAACTATCCTTGCTGCATGCATTTTTAGTTCTGTCTGTCCGTCCATCCATCCATCCATCCATCCATTCAATCATCCACCCTGTATAACACACACATACATACTGGGCTACTGCACCTCATCATGTCAAATCTGTCAATATTCCCAATCAGTGGCTTAAATTCAGAATCGCCGTGCAATAAAGCCTCAGTCCAGCAGAGGATGAAACTGATACAACTCTGATTCTATGTGACAGAAAACAAATAGGTGCAGGGCTCATGACTCGGAGCACAGGCTTCCTCTCTGCCTCCCTGTCTTTTCTCCCCCTGTGACCATATGGAGCACAGTGTGCAAGTCAAAAACAACTTCTGTGTGGCATTGTGTTCCAAATGAACACAATACAACACTACATTTCTATCAGGCCGACGTTTAATGAGAGGAAGCACACACTCACACACTGAGCAGAAGCGCACACACACACACACACACACACACACACACACGTGCGCACGCACACGATAATGCAACCTCCTCACCCCCACAAATAATCTTATCTATCAGCAGTCTGACACCTGCGGTGAGAGAACACTTCCCACGAGTCCTCTCTCACAATCAGACCACTGAGGGAGATCAGTCAACCAGGAAAACAAAACTCACAAAAATATCTCTTTCTCTCCCTGCCCTGCTCCCTTGCTCTCTCTCCTTCCCTTAGAGACTAAAGGTTCTGTGCCATCTGCTGGACACCTTGGAAAATACATTTATTTATTTATTTATTTATTTATTTTCCTATCAATAAAGGGCCACAGACGTGATTGTCTGCTTTGTTCCACCGGCTGCGCGGATCGATTTCTTTTCTCTCTCAGTCATCGCCTGTGTCTGTCTTACACCTCTGCACTGCGATTGTTGTATTTCAACAGTTGCTGAAACAACAAAGGGGTTTTTTTGAGTGTCACGCACAGTTTTCGTCCACGTTGCAACATTCCATAAAATATTAAATCAAGTAAAACATTAGCAGCTGATGGAAACTGTCTTCTGTCAACACAACATTTGGATTTCCTCTGGGCTCATCCATAAAACTCGTCGCAATCTCAGTCTGCCAGGGCTCTCGATTCAGATGGCATAAACACAGTCAAAAACAGGCTTTAAAAAAGATGAAAGATGTGAGGATAAAAAGAGTTCCCAAAGTTGTTTCTGTGAGCAACACTCAAATAAAAAGTGACAAATAAATCACAAATGTCCCCCGTCTTTGATTCTGCCTCGAATATTGACGAAGTTTGCTCCCGCTGCCTCTCCCGAGTCTTAGTCGGCTGCCTTCTGCTTTTCATCATTAAATCATAGCTCGGCAGCTCTGAGAGACATCTGCATTCTGCCACATTCACAATGAGGCCCGATCAGTCACTCCCTCCATGTTCGCTTCACCACAAACACGCACAAACACACACAAAGACCGAGACACATAAATCTAAGTCACATCTGACCCATTTCCTAAATTGCAAACTTGGAACAGTGGACTTGCAGTGTGTGTGTGTGTGCGCGTGTGTTGTGCCTAACCCTCATGTGCTTTGTGTTAGTCATTTGTAAAACATTTGCTTAGCATGTGATTATCAGCACAGTCCATCATTTTGACTCTTTCTGGGTTAAATGATCTTACACAGATTTATGGATGCAATATACATACCGCTCGCTTGTTTATTTATTCACCCCTCAACCAATCCTTGTCTAACCCATAAGAGAATATATTTAGACTTATGAAAAAGCATATATTTGTGTGTTTTGTCATGCAATATGCTCATCTCCAGACTTCTTCACCTGTCATCCCTCATGGATGACAGGCCCTTACTGATTCCCGGGATTCTATGCAATTTTCTATTTCCTTTATGTGTCACGACATCTCTAATTAAGTCAATCTCACCTCGCGATCACACACAAGCCGTATTAGCGCTGGAAATACTAGACATTGCATTTATTTAACAACACAGCATATCCTCTTCAAACGATAGACTGTGTTTCCAAATTTGATCATGAAACCGACAGTAGCTGGCCATGATTGGTTCTGCTAAGAAAATACATTCACTATTAAAATAGGTTGTGCAAGAAACCTTTAAGGATTTATCCCTGTCAGCTTCATGTCTTAGCATGGTGACGCTCCAACTGCAGATACCAGGCGGAGTCATGGTTGAGATAACCAACACCGACACACTACCGGCTGCCTCCAGCTGAAAACAGGAACTAACTATATTGCCTAAGCATGCATACCTAACTTCTGTATAGTGTTTTTACATCTCACTGCCCTACAGCTGGCCAAATCTCCCCTGCTCACTACGGCCCGTTTGCTCTACGTCAAGGTTGGTATATATAAATATATATCTGCGACAGCGGGCATATACTGTAGGTTCCTGCATTTTGGATTTTATTCTATGGAAAAAAAAGAAATCACTAATGTAAAGAGACTTCACCCGAACAGACTTCTTCAGTAGGGTGAAATTTCATTTATAATTAATGTCATGTAACACCACCTGGGGCGAGATCTGGACATCTTAGGCTCATATCAGCGTTTTTCTTTCCCCCCACTTCATGCTGCGGTGACCTCTCACCGCTTCTGATGACAGCTTCCCCATCCTCTCCCACTATATGCCCCTCTGGATCCTTAGCCGAAACTTGAGTGTGCTGTTGAATAATGTGACTTGGATGAGTGAGAACTGTGAGACACGAGTTCAGCCAGTTTCCCTCTGTGTCTTAAGCAGCGGTGAAGAAACCTGTGCAACTGCCACGGAGCATTAGCTACAAAGTTAACCACTACTGACTCACTCATCGGTTCTACACTCCGCCAACATCCACAGCCATAAAATGAGAGACACAGCAATTCTTCTGTGTGTGTGTGTGTGTGTGTGTGTGTGTGTGTGTGTGTGTGTGTGTGTGTGTGTGTGTGTCTCCTGCATCAGGATGAGGGATTTGACACTCAGAGACAGTTAACTACAGAGCCGAGCAGGCTAGGCCCTGAGCACTGAATGGGGGAGCTTGATGTGTTTATGAGTTACTGTCCATGTGATCTTGACGCTGCACACTGAAGTCACCGTTCTGTGGCACTGTGGAGGGTGGTGGTATTTTTATTCACCACAAACATTTCTTCGACATACCTCCGTGTCGTTGCACCAACATAATGAACTGGTGTGGTGGGGCATTAATCACAAATAAATAAAACACGTCCATGTTGCGCTTCGAAGCGGCGTCTGTACTCATTCAACCCCAAAAGCGTAATACGCGATGATTCATTACAACCTACAACCCCATTAGCTGTCATGAAATCCTATTTGCGATTTCATTACACCAAATAGGTACAGAGGCACACATTTGTTTAGCCGAATCTCTGTTTATCCTGTGAAAATAACGGCTATTTACACAGCTATGATTATCCAGCTTTGAGAGATCAAATGTAAATCGATGCAGCAGGGAGGTCTGGTTGACTTTGGCAACTGGTAATCGAGATTTCTGAATTCTCTTTTATGACATTTCCACAAAACAATGTAGGAATTATGGGATTATGTTTGCCTGTTTCCAAAATCTATCTATCTATCTATCTATCTATCTATCTATCTATCTATCTATCTATCTATCTATCTATCTATCTATCTATCTATCCATCCATCCATCCATCCATCCATCCATCCATCCATCCATCCATCCATCATAAAGCGTACATATTGCTGGACCTATTACACAGAGGCCCCAACCCTAACAGATTTAGATACTATGCACATCACATCTTTACCAACCAGAGTATCCCCGGGGTTTTGACCGTCACTTGTGGAACAAACTTTCCTGGCTCTGGCATAATGAGAGAGCATCTATCTTTGCCAAAAGCATTGTGCCCCACGCTTCATCTTGGAGAGCGCAAAAAAAAAAAAATAGGACACAATTATTCTGAAAAACAAGCACTGTGTTGTGTCTTTAGGGACAACAGCGCCGCATGCCACGACTGTGGACATGGTCCAGGCTGCTCATCAGGGCTGCCGTAGAATAATACATGAAGCAAAAGTGACCTTCACATTATTACTGTTACTTTTCTACCTGTTGAGCCGTGTCACTGACAAATATCCAAGCAGCCATTCCTGATGAATTAAAAAAAAACGTGTATGTAAATAGAAATATTTTTTGTGGCAGAAAGAAAAGAGTTCTGGAATAAATTTAAAGCAATATAATGTAGCATTAGTCAAATCTGGCAGGATTTTTCTCATGGTTGAATGAATATATTAATATGTGTGGTTTCCACATATTTTCTACTTGAAATGCATACATATATTACCCCAAATTTATTTTATCCTATGCTTAAAGTGTACATATTAGATGTTGCACCAGTCCAGCCTGTAGTTTGTGGCAGTGAACTCAACTAATGCATCGATTATTGTAATTAATCAAAGTTGTTCCCTAATGATCCTTTTGTTTCTGAAACATCAGGTTTGTGCACGTACTGTTATGACATTTTACCCATCATGAAATTAGATAACTTTTTCCTGAGAGGACAGTCACATTGAGGGGGGAAAAAAATAATTAAGCTCAAGCCCTAATGATTAATTTTATGGTCAATGATCAAACCAACAATTATTTCTGACAAAACAAATCATCTGGAAAATAAGAATCTTGCGCACGCTTTTTCATTTGTTTTGTTGCCAAGCTGCCAGCAATTTCCCTCCGACGGTTTATCTAGAGAAAACCAAGGCACCAGCGTGAGGTGTGGTAGTGGCAGATAATGTGTTGCACTGTTTGAGTCGTTTTTGTTTGTATGCGATCACCTGCCCGTTTGCATTTTGGGACACTGTGAAAGAGAGGTGCCACTTCCCCCTTCTCTGTGTTCTCTGGTTCTTTCACTGATGGAAAACCATTGACCAAAGGTGTTAGGAGTATTATGTGTGTGTTTACAGCAGCAACGAGGCTATTGTCAGTATTGTCGAATTTCTTGAAATGTCTCTTTTTTACGGTTATTGCGAATGTGCAGCAGCAGGAAGAGTAGATTTACACGAGCAACAGGGGGAGAGAGAAAAAAGCACGAGAGCATGAGAGACAGAGATTAAAAGGGGATTCATATTCATGAGAACAAAATGCAGGGGTCCATACATCATCTTTTTTTTGTCAGATACATTGAAAAGAAGGGTGATCTTGACGGCGCCCATCAAGATCTCCATCCTGCCTATAGGTTTTAAACAGTGAACACATATCCTGACCGGTGATGAGCAAAGTGAAAAGCCCGTATTAAAATAATTGAAATGATTTTCTCCATAATCGGTTTTCAAATGATGCTGAAATAACTGAGCTTCAAAACGTGGAGGGGTGAGGTTGCATCTTCTACAGTTTATCTGAGCTTGCATCAGACGCATGCTAATAAGAAAGGATTCATTTCTTACTTGCCCTAAAAAACAAAACAATCCACGGATACAGTGAAAAAAAAAAGGGAAATAAAGCCACAGGGAAAGAGTCATCGTATGAAAGTATATTCAGCCTACCTTGTATGATCTTCTTGCAGCATCTTAAAGGTTAGATAAATATTTTTTTCTCCAAGGACATTATCCTGGTTTCACCTTTACCTTTAATCTCATCAACACAGAAATACTTTGTTCCATTTTGTTTTCATCTATTTTTTTCCCCACTCTCTCTCTCTGAGCTGACCTCCACCTAGCGGCATAGCAAACAAATGAGAAACAAAGAAATAATAATGTACAAAACAAAGAACCCAAATGAAATCTTAACGGCAAGGCAGCAGTGTGCCTCGGACCTGATTTTACAACACAGACAGGAACATTGGCGTGCCAATGTAAAGATCCCCTATATGATTTTGCTATACAATCCAAATATCGTTAGAATGGGCTTGATGAATAATGTAGGAGGATGGGGATAACTCACTGACAACACTCTGTAGTTTCTATTATCTGTACAAAGAATAATCAGCTGTGACGCGTGCGAGGTCAGTCCCAATCAGCGGAAACGTTATTAGCACGGAGCTTGAATACGCACATGCACTTCAGTGTCTGTCTTTTTGTAGTTAACCATTTTACAGCTGTTTCCGCTGTAACGGATGCAAAAAAAAATCCCCCATTTTTTTTGGTTGCTCTCTTTTTTTTTTTTTTACCACTCCCCTCCTATGCTCCAACTATTTCTACAGCTGGAGAGGCGTCTTGGTTTAAATTCATTGGTTCAAGCTCTGAACTGCGCTGTTGCTCCCTGCCTTTACGTTTGGCTTTAACCATACAAGCCTTCTCCATGCTGCTAAGTTCTCAGACGAACAAATGTGAGGGTTTTCTGCTGATCCCCTGTAGAGAGCCCCTGTCTCTGTTGTCAGTTCAGCTGAAGCCTCCCCACCATGTCTGCGCGAGTTGCACAGGAGGGTCCCCTTCAATAATGCACACTAAGGCAGATGCTATGATCCAGTAAAAATATAAACCATGTACGTATTACTTTCAACAACAAAGGAAGCCTCAATTTATGTTGTTCAGCATCATCGCTATTTAAGCGACAGCGGCTACCACATGACATGAATGAGACATTAATTAAAGGCTTTAAAGTTGGTTGTGGGAATCATGCAACACTTTTTGCTGAGTGCAAAGCGCAGCAGCAAACTAGAAATGGTACGACACGCCATGGACAGAGGACAGAGCAGTAGCACACATGATCATGTGACAATTGTGTAATGATTTAAAACAGTATACAAGCTAAACTCGTGTTCATAAACACAGGTCCTTTTGAAATGACTGTAGAGGTCAGCCCACCCACTAACATTAACTGACTGCATTTTCATGTTCCCTCTTTTCCTATTGTTCTCCTATGGGGTTAATTTTCTTCTTTCCGCATTCACACAGCAGGAGAAAAACTTAGGCCTGCGATGGCCAGATATTTAACACTAGTTTTTAGGTTGAGAGGGTAGACTGTTGTGCTCAGAGACTGAGCCCCACTGTGTGTTATGTTATCCGGAATCACTACGAAGCAACCCGTGACACGTCTCACATGGAAACACATTTAGACCATTGGAATTTAGTAAGGGGGCTTGCTGGGTAACGGCTTTGATGGGTGAACCATGTCTGATAGGTACACGTTACAGTAATGTTGTGCCAAGCCTGCAGGGACAAATGAGGAATTGCAGTAATACACAGTGTCAGCGAAGCTTTGTAAATGAGGATGACAGATCATCTGTGTGCAGTGTTGCTCCATCTCTCTAGCCATCAGCTTAACAGCCTATACGGCATTTTGCCCAGTGGTCAACATGTCAGCTGAACAGGCAAAGATTACTTATGTGTGTCCCTGGAAGATTGTACAAGACACACAGTATAAATGAATAATCCAGTCCAATGCATAAAAGAGATACCATGTTTAACCTTGGCCTATATACATAATGACTTGTAACAATATAATAATGCATTATAAGTGGTGTGCATAATGAATAATGGGTTCAGAATTCATAATGCTGCATAACATCATCACAGTATAATTACTATGATTTCAGCCACTTATAACTTAACTAATTTCTAACAAATATCAAGATTATTCCAAATCAGAACTTTGTAAGCTTTAATGGCACCAGTGAAGAAGGTTATGAATAACTATTTAACTAACTGATGGATTGATTTATGGATAAATAACACAGTTATGAGGACTTATCAGGTCTTATCAACTAGGTCTATGAACAGTATATGGGAAAATTCGCAATGCGTAACAAAGCAATTTTAGTCAACTTTGTTTTTCAAACACAGAGCATCACATTTTAAATTAAATAAAAATAGTTTTTCCCATGCAAGTGAAAAATCCAACTGTGTCCACTTATAAACAAAGATTATGTGGGCTTAATGGAGCTCAGCACACGAATAACACATCTAAGGAAAAGCAGCTTCCAGCACATACCCAAGAGTTAAAATCAGAGGTGAAACTGCTGCCACTGCAGAAAATGTTATTTTCGGTATGGCAATTTAAAAAGATGTCAATATTCATACATTTAGCTGTATTATAAAGCAAGCAACCCATTAAAAACATACATCTGCAACTACAATAGATCCAGTAACCACAGCCAAGGCAGCTGCACCATTCCTGGTGGAGGCTGCAGGCTGGTTACACTGCAATTTTACTCAGTAATATTTTGAGTCTGGCACAAATATATGCCTTACAAGTCCTGGGTATACACTCAAAATATGTTTGTTTTTGAAGTATTTCCTAGAGCAATAACTTAGTACACCACATCTAGCAATAAAATCCCGAGAGAGGGGAAAAACAAGGATGTCTGCAAGTTACATAAACTGTAACACAAGCTCAGCTGTTTTTGTAAAGATGGGTACATCCATTCCATACCTCTATAAAAGAAAAGTAAATGGAACAGGCACGGAACAACTACTGTATAAGTGTTTGTATATTTGCATGTCGCCGCATGGGACTGTGTTACATCCTGCCAAATAATATCTCAACTGGGACGCAGCACTGCTGTCATATTATATAAAAAAAAGCAATGTTTATTGGTTTTTCCATCGCACCATCCCTTGTTACCAATTTATGACAGAACAGCAAGACAAGGGGGACAGTATTGGTGTGAGAAAAATGGGGATGACAGTGAGGACAAAGTGAAAAATAAAAGTAGGCTGAAAGTCACAAGATTAGTTTAAAGAGACAGCTGTGATATTCAAACAGTCTGGTCTCAGTGGCTCACTGGTAATGTGCAAACAAACTTAATGTATAACCGTGAATCTCATAACATGTCTTGGCCCGCTGGCTTCTTCTCAGCCTCCTTGGCAAGTCCAGTGGCTTATCACATAAATGATTATTGACTGCTTTGTAAGTCATCAATACCATCCGTGCACTCTTACATGTGGTAAGTCAAGGAACCTTATCTTCGTAAGCTAGAAGGCAGGAGGCTAAGAGGCTGTACAGATACACCGGGTTCCTCGGTGAGAATAAAGAAGCTCTAGTATTTTCCGCAGGAGTGTGAAGTCTTTTCATTTGAATATGGGCTGCGCTGAATGACATAAAACTGTTACGAGAATGTTCTGTGAAACGGGTATGAATGAAACTCGCTGATCCGCACGTCAGTGTGTTAAAAAAGGTAAAGGAGAGGACACGCTGTTCCAGTGCAAACAGTGAATCAGTGCAAAAACAAAGAGGCTCATGTAACCTGTCTGTGTGATGGTGCAATGTATCAGTATATAAAACAGTGCCTCAGGTTTTGCAGCTGAGCCAAAACAACTTAATGGATTAATTGGGAACCAACAGAGATAATTAGGCCTTTGGGGTTGTATGATTCCACCCCTCGACGACTGTTGCCTCAGAACTGTGATGTAGTGTGTTCCTGCTGTGTAATTGAGATAATTAGCAAGAATGTTGTGTCACTGTCCAAAGATTCGCAAAAAGAGAAAGGCCAAACAACCTGGATGTGCTTCCAGCCTACAGAGACATGCCGGCATTTATTTCTGAGCGGTGACTTAGCCTTTGCCAGCAAAAACCGTATTTGAGATCTCCGAGAAGTGAAGGTGAAAGAGTTTAGTGTTTCATCATATGACACGAATTGGTTTCTTCAATCATTTGACGAGCGAGCGGTTAGAGGAATCGGGCCAACCTTAATCTTGGCAGCCAATAACCAGTGTCCACACAATAGCCTCCGCATACAGTGCAACCATCTCTTTAGCTCATATGAGAACGATGCAGGCGACTGCCACGTACGTGTTCTCCCTGAGGAGAATTTACTATGGATAGCTAGCAGTTAGCTGAGACTAACTGAGCCAGGGCTTCACTTGTTTACTGTGCTTCTATTATTGGATGCCAAGGTGTCCTTCTGTGAGGCTGACAGGCACTGAGTAGTAGTCCAAATTGATTGGTCTGCTCTTGCCCACCAAAAGGACCTGAACTCAATTTGCTTGTGATGGCTTCAATTTCCTGGCTGGACGAAATCCCCCCACTCCTCTCTCCCTTGCTCCCTCTCTCTCTGCATCCCTTCCCCGCTCAAGAGCTGTCATTTAATTCCATTACTCAACAGGGGAGGTTCATGCCCTGCTACATTTGTCTGTCTTTCGACTTACGCTCTGTTCATGTGAGCTTTACCAAGAACTAGAGGGTAAAAAACAGTATTATCTTGAGACACTGTTTTTTTTTCGTTTTTTGGGTTTTTTTTGTATTTTTTGGAATAATCTCATTTGCTACTTTTTGCCTGGTGACTTGTAAACTATGTTTTATTATAAAGAGATTGGCGGTTTGATCTTCATCTGCCCTCTGGAGATGCAAGTACGATGAGTAAACTTTGAAGATAAGCTACATTTTTTTTAGGCTGCCAAAAGATGAAAGCAAACGCATAGTGCGCAAACTAAAGTCTGCACAGACTTCATGGCTTCATTTGGCTGTGGAAGACAGATGTGTTGGACAGATATGCCACAGAAAGGTTCTGACGTCTCTGTGTCTCTGTGATTCATGACAATATGCAGTCAGTTAGAAGGTCATCAAAGCTCCGACTAATTTAGGACTTGCTTGAGAAAGCGTTTCCTGCACAACATTTCTCAGGAGCAAAGACCCAATTTGCTTTTCCCACCAAACTGTGGCAACATCTTGTAAACTAATTTTAGATGCACACAACACCCACGCGGTCAACAGCTGATTAGAAAGAAAACAGGATCTAACGCCGGAGTCAAGCGCAGAGGTCTTTGAAGTGATTACCTGACATGTTTTGGTCTTGCTTTTGTTGCTTTAAGATAAACACGTGGAGCCACTCAGCATATGCCAGCTTATGTCAAGATGAAAGATTTTACAAGCCGTTATCAGAAACCCGCAGTTTGTACTGGGGGTATTAGCTAGCCTCAGAAATGTGCTACAACTGCAAAGATCTTGCTCTGATTGCAGACACTGCGGGTGAGGCGGGTGGCGGTGTGGTTCAGCTTCTCAGCACTTTTCGATGATCTAGATGACAGGCAGGAGATTAAGGGCTGGCAAAACACCGTACCTGAGTTCCTAAAGGTATCTAATGACATCCTGTACAATATAACAAGAACATAACCTGAAATGTTACCTCGCTTTTCAAAGCTAAACTAATCGTTCCATCCTTTAACCCTCTAGTAAAAGCATCATAAAAACTGCACACAAAGTCAGAGAGTGTTCTATCAGGATTAAAAAAAAAAAAAACAACAGCTGAGAGGAAGATGTAACATCATCACACCACAACCTCTCTATCATCGTCTTTTGCTTTTACTCCGCCGTGTCTCAGCGGGTTCGTTCTCTTCTGGGTGTATTTACCGGCGGTCGTACATGCTTTTACCTCCAGCAAACAAGCAGCTGATCTGGCTCATATTTTACAGTGATTCATCTCGCTCAGTATCCAGCATGAGGCATAACTGCAATACAACCAAATTAAGACCGCTCAGCCAGACAAACAAGCAGGGGAATTTCAAGCCTATGACTTTTTTCATGTAGCTTTGTGAGCCACTGCTCTTTATTGCTATATTAAGACTGGTTTCTTTGAGCTGTTTTTCATGTTGTAGTTGTTTTCCCTTGCCTTTTTTCTTATTATTATCATTATTTATTTTAAAGGCAGCATAGGAGTAAAAAAAACATCAACTGCAAATAACTGCACTGACTGTACACTTACAGTAAGCAGGCAGTCTTTTCTAGTACAATAAACACTGCAGTCTCCTGAACCCAAGTGTAGGTCTATGTTTATAAAATTACTGTAACTGATTAAAAAAGTCATGCCAAAAGAAAGACTCCCTCTAAAATGTCAACATGTATCATTGTGTAACTCATCTGAACATGACTGATGTATATATTCAACTTGTAGTCCATTCATAAGCAGCCTCTCATCCTTCGAGCTGCTTGATCAGTTAAAACAAATATGACTTCTGCAGCGATTGTGTTTAGTCTGCGAAGACACGCTGTGCCCTACCATCACTGGAGGTGTCCATTCTGCCTCTCTTCAAGAGAATCAAAAAATATATAGAAAAAGAAAAGCCCAGAGGGGGGCCCTAACCAGAAACGTATCCATTGTGTAAGGTGAAGCGGGAAGAAAGCACCATGTGAGTGCAGTGAAGGGAGAGAGCAAGCTGGACGCTGACGGGTCTACTTAGCTCCAGGGAAATTACACAGATCCAGGCTAAGAAATTGCACTGAAACACTTTGGAATCTGCTGCTCTTTGCCTCTCCAGATCCATCTGTTCCACATGGTGAAATGATCATTTCCATTATCTTATCGATCCAATCATGAGGCAGGGAGAAAGATACAGATGCAGGAATTTCTCCTCCTGCAACTCTGAGATGATACAGTGGATAAGAGCGAGTTTCACTATAAATGATTCATTATCGCTTTTCGTGAACCAATTAGTTAATCCAAGTCTCTAATTACTTAAAAGAGTGTACTAAACTCTTACAGTAGACTGTGGACTGCAGTGAAATATACATATCATGAAAACTGATACTATGTAAAAATCACATTCACATATGGTCTAAAATGTGTCTCATTTCCTGGTTATACAGTATTGTATTTTCAACAAAAGATGGTAGCCATCTTTAGGCTACCTAATTGTTTGTTTGCTTTTTATATGGTATTATCCTTACAGTCTCTTTAATGTGGTTCCGGTTGAGGACTGTGGAGAGGACTGCTTTGTGTGGTTACGGGCTAACGCGTGCTAATTGCTATCGCTTTTGTTTGGAACAGTCACACAAAATGGCTGCATGTGAGTTGGCATTGCTTGTCCTCAGTGTGGTCACAGTGTTAACTGACTGCTCTCAGACGGGGTTTGGTTGATTGGATCGCCATCTGTCTTCAGTCTGGCTTGGTTGCATTTACACCTGTGCTGTGATACGGTCATTCACATATCATCTGATTGCAATTTGATTACCCAGAACGATACAGGCAAACTTTGTCTGACTGATTAGACTAAAGTCTGATGGTTTAATGTCTTAAATGAAATAATTACATGTATCATTAGCACCTCATGAATAATATATATATAAAAAATAGTACTTTTATATAAAGCTTTCCAAAGTGTTGCTTAAGAGAGTCACGGCAACTTCACGAGACAAAAACCATGGTGTAGGTTAATGCAATCAAAGTTTCACCTACAGTTATGGCTGTCAACTGGTCAAAAGTATAAACAATAACTAGGAAGACGTGTTTCGCACTATCCTGTGCGTCAGTGACCCCATTTATCCAGGCCAACCTCCTTCTAAAATGGAATTGACTGGACTAGACACTAAGTCACCAAACGATCCCCTTAACTCCCGTCATAATAACTATGACTGTGAGAGTTTGCTTAACAGTAAAGGGTCGTAATAACCCATTATAGCTTCCTGCGGAGGGACAGTCTCCAGTGTACAAATCAACCAATAATTTACAGGAAATCCTTTCATGAGTGGACAAATGAAAAGAAAAAAGACAACCAGGTCAACATGACATTGTGTATCCAACAACAGAGTAGGCATTTTTATTCTGTAAAATGTTCCAGTCAGTGTGTCTCTCTGTCATCTCCGGGATCAGTTCGAGATTTAGGCCTGATATATCATTTTTAGAACTCTGCTCATTCCATATGGCCATGTCCCCTTTCAGCTACGAACTGTCTGAAGGCGAGTTATCAAGCAGGCCAGCCAATTAACTTTAGCTTTCAAAGTTGTAAAAATTAGTCATTTAGGGGTTAGGGTTGGTAGTCACAGTGAATACAACACTAACGATAATGAGTAAACCCTTGAAACACAGATTGTATTTCAGCAAGAACTTTGGAAACTAGGTGTTCCGGTACAAGTTACTGTAAAAAGTCAAAAAAATATATACGGCAAAACAGAAAGAAATCCTTGTTCAGATGAATTCAGATCACTGTCTTCTGAGACAGAATTGAATAGTGTGAAGCTCTATCTCCTCTCTCCAGCACCAAGCCAGTTTCCTGCTCCTGTCTCTTTTTGAAGGGTAGTGATGTGTATAATACTCTTCACCCTGGCAGGTTCAGTGGTAGGAAGAAACAACAGAGGTGAACAGTGGAACAGTAGAAAGTAAAACTGCATGGTAGCAGTTGGTAGCTAGTTCACTTCAGAAAAAGGATCTGGCCTTGAGGAGTAATGGTCAAACTAGAAATAAAAAGATAACACAGTATAGAAAGATAATACAGTATATATATAGTGGTCTCAGACATTTGGATTCCACTGTATATATAGGCTGTGTATTGATTTTCTGTCAAGGCGCTGTTGTGACGCAGCTAGTAAAATTGCATTCTAAAACAAGATAGATTATAGTGTGCGCACCGCTGTGCCAAACAGATAAATCAATTAAAGTGACCCGATCTGACATGTAGCCACGTCCTCACACTGGCTTAATATGAGAACACACAAGCATGAGACTCATGCCTATCTATTTATTTCACGACCGGGCCCTTCCTTTCAGAAACGGATTCAAAGACGGATTGACAATGGTTCAAGAGGACAAGCCTACGTTTTAATTCACTCGGGCAAAAAGATGATATCTATTTAGTCTTAAGCAGATGGAGATTTTTAATCAGAATTTTAATCAAAAGGCAGCCAGATCCATGACCTGAAAGTCACTTTTAATATGGTTTAATGAAAGAATAACAAGAGAAATGATTCTGCTGAGGACTTCTTTCCAACCATAATCTTAAATCTAATGTTACAGTTACACCTTCTCAAATTGACTTGACTCTATCGATCTGTCTATCTTTGTCTGTCTGTCTGTCTGTCTATCCATCAACAGCCTGTATGTAAGTGAAATGTAGGTGAGATTTGTTTGTATTACCGGTAAATCAAACCACAATATTCAAATCTCTATAATGGTTACATTGTGTGTGTGATTTTCTGTTTCATCCTTCATTCTGTGCAATGTGTGCAAGCCCAGGGGATTAACATCGTCTGTGTGATATAATATGAATGACTAGTTTAGGCCGTATCATGTAGATGAGTCAAAATGAGTCACGAGGTATTTAGATATTAAAAGCAACAACAACAACAACACACAACATTCAGGTTTGGACCACAACCAAATCTTTTGAAACTAAGGACAAAGTCATTCCTCTGCAGTGTAGAGGACAACTCTCAGGATTTCCATCCCTGACTCATCAGTGGCTTTCATCTTAAGGGTCACTTTCTAAGTATCAATCATCTCATGCTAATCACAAGAGCTAGTGCCAAAACATCAAAGTGATTTCTAGTCATGGTTGTTTCCAATTGCACTAGCAGTGAAAATACAAATGAATTTGTAATGCACCTTAAAATGTCAAGAGCAGGCCGAACACTCAGCCAAGGTGATCGCAATGCACGGCTCAATTGATCTGGCTAATTAATGCGCACACAGAGAGAGGGCCGTCTCAAATCATGTCAAGTATGCGCTCTCTTCCGCCAGACCACAGAGAGAGGAAAATATTCTGTGTAAAAAAAAAAAAAAAAATTCAATTTTTGAATCATTTGTCTTGGGAAATAGTGCTGTGCTTAATTTAACCAGTGCAGCTGCGAACACTGATCTCTCACACATTATTATGGAGCCATTTCCAAACTCAATTTCCAATAGAATAATCACTTAGCATATTAAGCAAACAAATGTGTTTTTTTTTATGTTTGTTTGTGTTTCTTAATGGGCAAAGAGAAACAAGGGAAAAGTGAGTAGTAGAGGCGGATAGAGAAGTAGGGAAATACTGAGCGTCCATACATACGTGTTTTGTGTACGTGTTCCGAGACAGGTGAGACCAAACCTTTCCAACATATCATCATGCAGGAAGAGCCAGGTAGACAAAGACATACACAACACATTCCCCCCTCTCACTCCATTAATATTTCTCTGCCTCTTGCACTGTGTGTGTCCTTCTCTCTCTCTCTCTCGCTCTCTCTCTCTCGCTCTCTCTCTCTCGCTCTGTTTTTCTCAGTTCAGTTAAGTTTGGATCTGCTTCACTGCCACGACAGGGAAAGGATCAACTGCCTGCTGCCAAGAAACACAAAGCGATTAAGGCAAAATAATGGAACAAGGCAGTCAGAAATGGCGGCTATTAAATAATTAATTAAACGCGGTGGTATAGAATCATTTTTAAATATGATAAGAATTATTTGAGTACATTTTAAGTAAGGAGATAAGTTGGGCTAAAAGGCATCCATCCACCCACCCATCCATCCATCCATCCATCCATCCATCCATCCATCCATTATCTATATTGCCTGTCCTTTAAAGGTCAAAGGTGCAACTGGAGCCAATCCCAGCAGGGCAAAAGTCAGGATACATCCTGGACAGGTTGCCATGTAAAAGTAATCAATGTATTGAGAGTTATTACCTCAACCTGCAGATACACTTGGCTTTGCATTGAGTTTCAGCTCACTGCTTAGCTGTCCAGAACACAACTTTTCTGTTCTTGGCTTGCTCTCACATCTCCCACAGTGTTGTTTTCAGCTGCAGCCGACACTTGTTTTTGGGAGAAACACTCTGAAGACCACTGTACACTGCCTGGGTCAGCACCACACAACAGACAAATACATGAATGAGTGTTTTCCTGGGTCAGGACATCTACAGGTTGATCATGTCTGGTTTGATCCCACAGGCAGATGGTGTCTAGTTATCCATTCTCTATAAGAAGAGTTCCTGTTATGGAGACATGAAGCTTTTCTTAGTATTCTCCACAAACGGAGGAATCCCGCCAGCTTTGATGTGTATCTAGAGAGGGTTCTCTTCTCATGTCTTGTGATTCCATTGTTAATTCCGTTTTTACTTTTTTTTAAAGATCTTATACTTTTGTGAAAATATACCTGCGAAAGAGACAGTTTTCCTTCTTTTTATAGCCGCCGTGCTTCTCGCCTCGCGTTTCCTTTTGCTCTTTGATCAACAAGGAAAATCTCAATCTCTGCAGAGAATAAATGTCACGAGGAGATCCATACACTCCTTACGTCACAGCTGAATGAAAATGAAAAGGTGAGGGGGGGGGAGAAAAAAACATAATTTGCACCATGTTGACTTTTTTTTGGCTTCTTAAGTAAAAAATATATATTTCCCCATCACACTCCGGCGTGGGAGCAGAGAACCTTTCCCCTTTCAGAAACTATCAAAGCAATTTCATGATTCATTTCAAAAGACCTGTCACCTCTCACAGACACATCACTCGGTTTATTAGAGAAAGCTGTGTACTGATACAGACTACCCTTCCAACAGCAGTAAGTGACCACACAAAAAGGTTCCCATTCATTTCTGGACGATGTGATGGGGTAACTGGCACACTGGATATCTGGCTGGTAACCTGAAGCACATCTCAAGAGATGGCGTCTCCCCACAACCTCATTCAGCAGCTGTGAAACATTGGTTTCAGGTCATGTTACCGCCTTTGCTCCGACCTCCACCAACCTTTAGGTCTGACCCTGTCTCTGCCGCCCTCTGCCTGTCTCGCTATCTGTGTCTGCTCTCGACTTCCGTCTCTTTCCACACACAGACACGAGCGCGCACAAACGCCCGAGCACTTACCCTCATGATCCGGTAATGCGAGTCTAGCACTTGTACTCCAATTATTCTCCTGTACTTGTTCTTGAAAGGGTTCTTGCCTCTCTCTTAGCTAAAGAATGTCATGCCCCTTGTGATTTCTGCAGGACTCTCAGAGGCCTTCCTGTGCTCATCTCTTCAAACTCATCCATTTTCTCGCTGTAAAACTATCCGACTTGAAAATGATTCAAATAGTTGAGGACAGATCCTGAATATGCAACTCAGTTAATCAGTTATAGACTACTTACTGTTACACAGCCAAATGACAATATACTTTAAAGTCTCTATATGCATGTCATCAGCACAGCTTAGTAATATTAATAATTATTATTTGTCCTTTATTATTTATTCTGTTATATAAACAACAGTTGAGTGGACAAATGAGAAATGAAGGAAAAATAAAGGGAGAACATTCAGACGTGATATTATAAATAAAGACACACCCACGCACGCACAGACTCAGGCAGAGTGTGGTCTGGCCAGCCACTGCATGATCTCACTGGAGGTTTCCCAGGAGGAATGACATTTCCATGCCGTCTATAATAGGCAGATTTTCTCTGACCTAAAATAGAGTTAATCCTCATATGAGGTCACCAAAGAGCACATACTTATCAGACTTATAGTCCCTTAGTATCTTTAATGTCAGACTGAATGTTGTCTGCGTGGACGTTAGCCACTGTAGAACTGCCGTTGTTCCGTTATGTAACTGCTTCTTGAAAGTCTGCGGAAGAGCGCCACGTTCCTGTATCATGAATTAACCGAGGCTTTCAGCCGGATGCTGTCAGAGAGACCCGGAGCATCGGTGCTGAGTTACAGCAGTGTAAAGAATATCTCCACACAGATAATCTACTCCATCTATTTTGCACATTTGAGGTTTTAATCTCCATCTCCCATGATGCGGAGTCTTTAAGAGCTTAAACCCAACAGCATAATGGAGGAGACAGGCAGCGCCATCAAGGCACTGCTGAATGACAGCCGCACACGGTATAAAGCTCTCAGAGCTGTGCATCATTAATGGCATCCATACAGTCACAGGGTGACCATATGCTTGGACATTTCATGCATGCACATACACACACACATTTTTTTTTTCTTTACCGTCAACCATTTAAAGCCAAATGGCACATGGTTGTGATGCAATGTGCCACACATGCCATTAATGTGCACCTTCACATTTTGTACACATTTTTACCTCCTTTATTAAACCTGCTAAGACTTAGCACTGCTACAA
The DNA here is from genome assembly GCA_016785345.1 of Trinectes maculatus. Classification (NCBI taxonomy): domain Eukaryota; kingdom Metazoa; phylum Chordata; class Actinopteri; order Pleuronectiformes; family Achiridae; genus Trinectes; species Trinectes maculatus. The sequence continues at coordinate 24,939 of JAFBJQ010001247.1, forward strand.
TGGCATAGTCAGTCCAATAGTCAGTGCTCTAGCATCCTCGTCTGTTGCTGCCTCCTGTCTCTCTTCATGTCTCTGTCTGTCGGCCTTTGTCTCTCACTCATACCCTCTGCAACGCAGCGGTCACCATTAGTGGGCTGACCTCCATTGTTCTGCAGCAGCAAGGAGATCAAGAGGTTGTAAAAAAGGAAATCTGTCAGGATATGACAGAGATGTGGGCTTTTCGCTGGTCACTTAAGCTAAAGAATAATCACATTACCCAGTGGAGACATTATGCTGTACCACTAGAAAGCATGGGATCGCTGAGATAGTCACTCAAGTAAAAATCAAAAAGCAATTTTCTCTGTTGCTGTACAACATCTTCCAGGGATGACTGATAAGATTCCCCAATTTTCTCTGCAGACAGACGAGGAAAGAAATTAAACACTGTGCAGATTCTGTTCATTTCGCGTTTGCTCGTGACACTGGATGAACAATATCAAGATTTGACTTTTTTTTTTTAAATAACTAAAAATTTTGGAAACGTATAGCGTGATTTACTATCTCGACCTAACGTGCGTATTGGGGCTTACAGACCCTCAGATATGATTCAATTAGCGATGAGGCTGTGAGACAGGAGGCTGCAGGATGAGGCTCGCTCTGCGGCATTCGCAACCACATTCACACCCACATTCACACCTGTTTCCCTTCACGCAAATTAAAAATGTTTGCCTTATAAGAACAATTATGAGATCAGGAGACCAAGGAAGAAATTTAACAGGGTTTATTTCACTTGCTCTTTTGAGTCCACTGATTCCACCGCACTGAGCAAACTCCTACCCCCTTTTCCTGTGATGCTCTGCTGTGAAGACACACTGGAAACACCTCCTACCTGCTTTCCAGCACCACAAGGGGGAAACATTGTCCATCAGCCACACAAGCTCTAAAGACCATTTCCCCCAGCACTTTCTCTTTTCCCTGTAATTTGTGTGATTGTATGTTTGTCTTCCAGCCCACTCCTTTCTCTCTCTCCCAGTAACATAATCAATATCTTCCATCCCTGTCAATCTAAAACTTATAACTCACTTACAACAATGACCCACATCCATCATACATCTCAAGGTCACGGAGGGACCGAGGATGATCGGCCCAGATAAACGTGCTTGAGTGTTTTCCTGTAAGTGTGGTGTGTTTTTGTGTGTGTGTGTGTGTGGAGACAGAGGCAGGGACGGAAGATGGAATGCATGTGTGTGTGTGTGTGTGTGTGTGTGTGTGTGTTAGAGAGAGAGAGACACAGTCAGACACAGAAGCAGTGACAGAGACGAAGGCAGAGATGGTGGTGGGAGGGCAGCTAATGGAGGAGTAGCACAGAGATCAGCACCACCCTAAGAGCCTCTGTAAGCCAGACTGAGACGTGGTCTGAAATTAGCTGATTTTTCACTGTGAGCACTGCACATTATCTGGGTGGGGAGTGGGGAGAGGAGTCGAGCGGCGAGGCACGGAGAGGAGAGAGAGTGGGGGGTGGGGAGAGGGGTCGCCGTTTAACTTAACAAGATTAATATGTTTGCCTCATCTCTCCCGGTTTTATTTCCTTCCCCTTGCAGGGCCCTTGTCAAATCTCTTTGGACAAGCTCTCGCACATGACGCTGGAAGGAGAAGTGAAGGACACTCGGCAGAGCGTCAGGACAGAGGAGGAGGCTCCATTTTGCGACTTTGCCGTTAACATGGGTGTAAATATATGTCACATCATCACAGACTTTCTCCCCCTAATTGTTATTTCCTATGTGGAACCACGGGGACAGTCAGCTGCACATTCACACCAGCTACCAGCTGGAGCCTTTGTGTGTCTGTGGAGGTGGATGTGTGTACGAGTACCTGCACAGATGTTTGCTGGTTAGCCAGATTAGTCAGGAATAATAAAATCATACCCCCCCCCCCAAAAAAAAGAAACATACACATTTATAGCATATATCCATAATGATTACGCTGGGAATAAGTGCGTATGCAGACAGAGTATTCCTCTGAGGAGATTAAAGAATAGGTATGATGAGATTAAGGAGCGGGATGAAGCGATTAAGACTGACTACTTTAAAATGATTATGAAAGGCTTAGAAGGGTAGGACGCATACGGCACATTAGAGAGACGCAGGGAGAGGCAGGACACGGAGCAATCTGGAGTTTTTGATCCAGGGAAACAACAAAGAGCAGCTCGCTGCTCTTGTTATAGTCCTGTGTCAATAGCATTTTCAGCAGCGTTGCTTGATATTACTGTGGAGGGAGGAAGAACAGAGGAGGGAAAAACAAAAAGGAATAAAAACAAGGCACATACACTCCCGCATGACCTAGGAGAAACAATGACAATCAAATGGCCTGCAGCAGACTTTACCTCCCTCGCTCTCTCTCTCTCCCTCACTCTCTCCATCCCTCTCTCTCTCTCTCTCTCCTTTTCTGTGTACTTTGATGTACAAAATAGCCCCAATCCATAAACAGCACCATTACTTTAACTGCCTACCAACAGTGCTCTCTCTCTCTCTCTCTCTCTCTCTCGCTTTCCTTTTCTTCTATTTTTTTCCCTGTCATTCCTTCCTCTTTCACACACACACACACACACACACACACACACATACACACACACACATGCACGTTATATTTTCTGGAAGCTACTTTAAGGTATGTTTTGCCAGGAGCATTTTATGGTGGTCATGGAGAATATTGAAGGGTGTGGAATATTGCGAGTCGTCCATATGGCATCGATGCCCACAATCAGATACAGATCAGATCCAGGTTGAAAAATGACATGTGACTGACGGCGACATATAGCAATTTCTCACACCAACCCCATTGTATAGGCGTCACACGCTTTATAGTTCTTCTCGTCCTGTCAAACCTTTCATGGCTCGGTATAATCGCAATATAATTTTCTCACCAAAGCTCAATGGCGGAATAAAGATGGTCGTACCCATAGAAACATAACATCAGTATTTACATTAGTCTGTAACACTGTCACTGTTCCAATAATGGATGGTTAATTGACCTTTGTGACTCCAACAACTAAAGATCGACCATAGTTAACATTCAGTACAAGAGCTCATACAAGTCTCATACAATGTGATTCACCCAAATCTCCTACAGCCCCTCAGGTTTCTATCTTGATCCTAAGCACAGCAGCAAATTATTATTAAATGCTCCAGTTGGGTTTTAAAATATTTGATGGTTTACAAATGGTCCCAAAAGGGGGAGGGGGTTTAAACACACTTCTATCAAAAGGGGCTCAAGAGCACATCTCAGCAGGCACATGGTTATGTGAGAGTGTGAGAAGGATACAAAATTCAAGCAGCCAAACAAAATACAAAAGGTCGGGCTGAGGCAAAATAAAAAATAAAATAAAAATAAAAAAAAACTGGCAGGGTTAAAAACACGATCAGGATCAAAACAGGCCAGGCAAAGACCAGAGCGCTGGAAAGCCAAAGCACAAGGCACAAAGACCTTGGCAGAGAGCGAGAGAAAACAGACCAGCATATACACTGACTGGCCACGGCATCACAACTGAGGTCTGATTGTAATGCTGGTGTATGCTCGGCTGGAAAGCTAATGGAAGAGTGGTACGTGGAATATTCTTTAACAAATACAGTATGTGTGTGTGTGTATACTGTGTATATATATATATATATATATATATACATACATATATATATATATACTGAGAGGAGACTGTCAGTGAATAGAGCTTCCGTGTTGGGTGCATATGTTTGGGTTGAGTTATCTCTGTGTTATATCTGGTGGTGACTGCCACTTGGTCAAGTCTTTCTTAGCACTGTGGCGTTTATGAAGCTTTTCTCTGCACGCTTCCTTAAGTCGCAAGCACAATTCCCACTATCTCTCAGCCCAGTCGGTTTATTCTCATTTTCTTCCAATCAAAATCCAGACATGATTGCCTTAAGTCAATCACTCATAAGCTGTCAGTCTCTGAGAATGCAATCTCTCTCTCTCTCTCTCTCTCTCTCTCTCTCCTGGCAGTCAGCTGTCATTTCAGCACCATGATAACCACATGATAAACCTCCACCCCAGCGCTACCTCATCTCAGGAAGAGATTCTTTTGGTAAACAGACAGGCACTCATCTTGGTCCTCGGCTGACGTTTAAATGGTATGAATGGTTAAGTGTGTATTAAGGAGAAGCTGCTAGAGTCCCAGCTTCACTCGCACAGCACCACGTTGCTTTGATTTCACACGGATTGCAATTTTGTCCCGAGCACTAACCATGGCAACATCGTGACAGAGTATCTCCAGCGAGTGAAACAGTCAGCCCTTTTCTCATGCTGACGGCAACAGCCAAAGACACTGACGGAATCTAAAATAAGACGTGACTGTGACCAGATTTAATTAAAGTCTGGCGACAACGACGACGGAGCAACCATACTCGCAATGCCCACATATTCTTAAAGAGCAAAAGTGCGGGAAGGCTAACTGAACCTGTTGCCTTTTACCATCAGGGAACAAGTCACCGTCCAAACCATTGAGATGTAAATAAAGGTCAGAGTGAAAAAAAAAAAAGAAAAACAATCATTTGTACGACTGTTTGCATTCAGGCATCTTGGAGACTGTCGCTGGCCTGTAACAGGACGTGAGTCACCTGCAGATTTCATTTAGCTGAACGGCCTTCATGTCACATATCTAAGGACACTGGTGCTGGCGTGGCAAAATGAAATGTATGAGTAATGGGATGCCGGTCACATCCGGACACCCCGCGAAGGTGAGGGGCTGCTGCCAAGCTCCGCTCCCTGTTGACCTCTCCTTCATGTGCACTCAGCACATTTGCAGATGACACCTCATGAGCCACTCTTACTGGCAGTGACATATGTCAGCCTTTTATTTATTTATTTATTTTTTTCCCTCTTTTGTAATTCTGTTATGTGTCTGCCTGCTAGGAATATGACTACAATGCCAGAAATTACCACTTGGGATCTGTAGGAGAAAATTACATCTTCAACAGTTCACCAGTCACTCCATCACATCAGTGAATAAATGAACAACAACAAAAAACTAGAAAACTCTTTTGCCTTTTCCCTATTTTCTCTCTCTCTCTTTTTAATAAGATGAATTTGGATCTTATTCTAGGGCAACATGTAGACACAAAGCGGGTCTCCTCGCCCGCTGCTGATTGAAGGTTTTAGCTGAGCAAATCTTAGGCAGAGATGCTGAGAGCAAAGAGCTGGCCATTTCGCAGCTTGCTCTCATCTGCCAATTTCTTCCTGGGGCTTTCAGAGTCAATCAAAGAGCTACCAGAATGCTCACACCAGTCTTTTAATTATTCATGGTAATTCTATGCCACTACACACTCTCTCCGCAGCCCCTGTCGCCTCCCCCAAGCGAGGTGTGCTCTGATGTGTTTATGTGTATAGAATATATAAAGAAAAAAAAATCCCCCATCCATTACAAAACAGACTCTCTACTCGGTCCTGTGCTACACTGGCAACTTTTTCAGGGTCACCTGGCCTCTTCCCCCTGTGGGAACCTGAGCTTATATATATATATATATGTGTGTGTGTGTGTGTGTGTGTGTGTGTGTATATATATATTTGGTGCCATGAAACCCAATTTGTTGCCCTTTTAATCTATTCACTGGACATGCCGCAGGCTTTTATCTTGCTTTTTCCAAGTTGGAGCATTTACAATATTTGTTTGGTTTTTTTTTTTGCAGTCCATTCCAATCTCCCACATCTTTTAGCTTGACCTCTTGATACCATCCATATCTATTGTGCTCATTCAAATGGCTCCAATTTCTGATAACAGTCCTGGCTAGAAGGCCAGCCTGGTGTAAAAAGGCCTGTCTATCATGGGGGTTGGGATTTTTTTGATAAGCGCCAGCCTTGCTGGAATTGCTTTCATTTCTCTCTATGAGCTAATTAGCCACGAGAAGGGGCAACTTTGCCATTCTTGCCTGTCCATCAACCTGCCAGCAACCATTGACATCACAAGGTAGATGTCAAGTTCAGCCTTTTGTGTCTCAGACAAGCCTATTACCAGGAAGTGTGAGCAGGAGGTTTTAAGTGGGAGGAAGGCAGCAGCTTGATGTTATCAAAATCTCTTTGTGGAAATAAGCTAAATTGCCAGAGAACTTCACTCAAACCCCTATGATAGATTGTTATGAAATAATATAAAATAGAAGTGGAAAATGGTGGAAATTTAAATTAGACAAGGAAAATAGAATCCTGAATGTAAGACTTGAGTATGCAGTGCAGTACATGCTCCTGATGACGTTTTTTTTTTTTTTTTTTCACAACATTCATTTCAAGAATCTGGAAAAGGTAGCAGCTGCTGTTTGGGGCTTTGAGAGGATGGGGATCTCTACAGTGCAGGGAAGCTGTTAAATTTTGTTGGTTGGTGTTTGGAGAAAAAATGGCAGGCTTCCTCTTGCTGAAGTGTCTTCACAAGCCTTGTCAAGGATTTTTAAAAAAAGAGAGAACGGGAAAAAAGGGGGGAAATGTTTCGTGTCTCCTGTCTTTTCCTGCCAAAAGCAAAAAAGGGAGGGCAAAGGAAAGCTGGGATAGATACAGTGACACGGCGAGGGAGGATGTGGCGGAGATAAAAGCATGTCGCTTTGTTGCGGATGATCGTGAAACTGCCCCCCTTTTCTTTGCAACACTTTGTCAGAATGTGATGGATATATTGTTTCTGCCTTTCCCCTACCGCTTAAACAGGAGCGCAACTTCCGAAAAAAAAACAGGGTATTTACGAGTCAGTTAAATGTGTCCTTTTGTTATAAGTGGAAAATGTGAAGAATGAAACTGAAGGTCAGCGTCCAGCTCCATTCAACCAGTGGTTACTGAAGTATCAGCTTAAAATAGGGGACCAAAACAGTAGCCCGCAGCTATATATTGATGTATTCATACTCGTTTACTGAACCTGCTTTGAGTATATATTGGGTTTTAAAATGATTTTTAATCCTCATAGCTTTTGTTGTTTCCTGTCGTTCCAAACACACAAAACACAAAACAGCGTCTATTCTTCCAACAGAGCGCATTTGCCATGAAAGCCTTCATTCAGTGCAGCTTCCTCTACATCTGTAATGCATGGCAACAGATGCTCTCTCATACCCTTTAAGTGCAGTGGTTCACGTTTTGAACAGCTTTGTTTTGGCCTCATCTTTTTTGCAACAATGTTTTAATGCATTTATTTTTGTCGCTATGAACACAAGATGCTCCAACTGGTGCATCATCAGAAACTGAGACTCATCACCAGATGCAGTGCTCAAAGGGAATATGAGAGTTCTGGATGTAATTTAGAAACAGAAATTGTAAAGAAACAAAAATATTTTCTGCACTTTAATAAGCAAATTGTTGATGTAGCAATGATAAAGGAAACAATATACATCATTTCTGTTATATGCCCCATGAAAAGTTTGATGCCTATTTGTAAACATCCCATTTGCTGTGTAATCCCGGTCAGGCTACAGGGAAGGAATTCCAATTCAAAGTCCTCTACATGATGGTGGAAGACACACTTGGCCTCGAGCATAATGTTTATCACTGGCACCATCACGAGAACAGCATCCCATAATACCACTCTGCATTCACTGCATGTATCCTCCATCAGCACTGCTGTGGTGATAAATGGCTAACACTGGAGCAGCGCTCACCTCTGAGAGCCCTGGCCTTACCCTTGTGAGTGTCCTGTAAAGCTTTCTGTCTGATTATAAACAGCAGTGCTGGTTCATAATGGTGCCACAAAACCCACAACAAATCAGTGGAGAATGTTTTTTTTTACATAGCTATCAAGTGATTTTACTCAATCAATTCTACCAATGCAAGCAATATGGCAGTACAACAACATACATTTGTATGGAGATTATACAGGCTGATGATTAGATTCAAATTGCTATTTTGAATGATGTCAGTGTGTGCACATGTGTATAGGTGTTTGTGTATGAGATGTTGATCTATTTGATTTTTTTTACAATGTAAATATAAATAAAGAGTTGCCTTATAAATGAGAACAATCATAAAATGCATGTATTATCTTCTATTTATGTGCATTATTATATTTTCCAACTAATACAGGCTTAATGATAGCACCACTGCCATAAATCAATCTTATGAAGAATACTATAGTGGTGAAGAAAATGTGTCCATCAGTCATTACAAATGACATTCCATTCTAGTGTAGGAAACATGGATGGACCACAATGTTCCACAGTAAATAAGAAAACTGGACAAGATGCAACAGTAAATAGCAGAGACTTAATAACTAAGAAAGCATGCAGACTGCACACTAACATAGCAGTAGTCGTTTGTTAAGAATATATTACAATATACTGATGTTATACAGTCTCCTTTAAAACTACTCCCGGAAGATTAGCAGCATTTCAGTGAAAAAGTAAACTGCTGAGTGACTCACTGTGCCACAGTGGTCAGCACAGGTACCTGCAGCTCACAAAAAAAAACAACTGAGAGAGAGTGGTACAGAGAGATGCAGGCACCCAACACTGTACAAATGCACTGATTACGTTGTGTCTGATGATTATTTGACTGCTATCACTGACTACAATGAGACTTAGACTTAAGTAGACCAATCCTTCCAGAAATGGACAAAAAAACAGATCAAGACTAATACGCATTTTCATATAACTCAAACCTGCCTGCTGAAATCGACCGTGTTGTGTGGAATGTGATGGGGTTTTACTGGTCTGGTTTCCAGGAAGCATGTGGGAATAAAGCCACTGGGAGGGCTGGTAAGAAATCTGGGAAGGATGGCGGGTACGACCGCAGATGAGTGGGGTGAGTGTGCAGGAGGAGATCAGCATTGCATAACACAACATGAAAGCATGGAGCAGCGTCTTATAGACTAATTGGGCAGCTAAGACCATCACTCCTACATGTCTCTCCATTTCACGTTCTGCCTCTTTGTCTCCTCCCCCTGTCCTCTCCGACACACTTCATCTTCATATTTTCCTCCCTGACAACTGGATATTGAATCTCGGTCGAGTGGTTAACAACCATAAGGACGGAAAGTGCGGCTTCTCCTCCTAAAATATGCTCCAAACTAATCACAGCGGTCACGCACGCATGCCGCATTAGCTTTCCAATGCTTTAACATGGGGCATGGCACTGACAAACGCCTCGACTGAAGTGCCAGCTTCGAAAATGCTCAATTTGTCTTGCATTTAGTGAAACACCATGTAGGCGGAGTGGAGAATAAACACTGGGAAGCGTCAAGTAATCCCTGAATGGATATCTTATATTGAAAATAACAACAAAGTGCGTCTGGTGTGTTGGGGGTCATACTGAGCCTTTGGAGGATAACAACAGAGGGAGCACAGGCAGCAAGGGAAATAAAGTGAATTCTGTGATGTCTGTAGGATCCCTGATTTCCACTGCTCAGTGAGAGGGAAAAAAAAATCTGCTCGGCTGCCAAGTATTGGCTTCAAAATTTTGACTTACTGTGATGTAGCTGTCATCCTTTCAAAGGAAGTGGATAGCAAGGGGGAATGGGTGCATGTACCATGTCTTTCACTGAGCTTTTTCTGAAGTACACAGAAGGATGCAGGACTTTCTCCATTTCAATCTGCATGGGGAGAATGCTGAGCTGGGTGCTAATTCAACACGTCATTCCCGAGGCTTTTCTTTTGAGGGGTTTAACCGGTGATGGTGGATACTCACTTGCAGATAGAATCTTTGAAGGAGACTGAAAAAAAAAATTATTTTGAATTTGCAAATTTTGTTTAAATAAAAAGAGGCAACGCGCATTGAGGATTCAAGGCACCGATTAAGTGGTTGGCGTCACAGCAGTGACACAAGCCAAAACAAATTGGACGCTGTTGTTGTTTGCCAGATGGGTAGCCTTGACACTGGGCTGCAGCTTTAATGTGATAATAAGCACATTATCAATACACCTTACTTGATGTGGCGCTATGGTATTCTGGTCTGTGTCAGAGGTGTAGCCTATGCTATTTCAATAGCCAACCATCCAATATGTTATGCAACATGCGTCCTTATGCAAGCTGAATTCACTAACTCCATTAAATTGCTAATAGCTTGATTGGACTGACATATTTATTAAAAGATCTTTCAGTACAAACAACATAGAATCTGGACAACTGATGGTATGTTGATATAAAAAGCATGAGATTTTTTTTCCCCCCTGAACAAACATAAAAAAACCTTCTCTTTGATACAGCACAGTGTGTAGGAAATATTATGGCGTGCGGTCCCTGAAGTTTTTAATCCAAACCTTCGGACTCAGGGTCATTTTCCGATGCTGCAGATGCAGCCATCATTGTCAAAGAGACTTCAAGAATCTAGAACAAGCAGCAATTGCACCATCAGTAACTGAGCATGTCCTGACAACCTGTCCGCCTGAAAGGCTTTTTATTGCCACAGTTTGCCTCCAGGCAGAACATCACCCATTTTCAGCTCACGCCGAGCAGACTGGGCTGAGGGCGCACTACTTCCGGGCCTCCAGACTGCTACATTATCTATTTAGTATTGAAAACACACATCATGGTGGAAAAAAAAAAAAAAAAGAAAGATGCTTTCCAAAGCTCCAGTGACTGCATTTGTCTGTCTATGTTGCACATCTGTACGCCTTTGGCAGAAAAATCACAGTGCTTTGCTATGAAGGGCTTTTGTAGTCATTTTTCTACATTTTATAGAATGTGCTATTATATTACAGTTTAGACTTTTTTTATTGTCAGGTGTAATTCCTCTTTTTCCATAGCTTTATTCACTAACCACTCCTCATGGAATGTACTGTTGTAAACTCCTGCAAATGAAAGAAGCCCGTGGAGGATATGTTTTTCATTGCCTATTATTAATCTCAGTAAATTAGAAAATAGAGCGATTAACTGTTTTAATGACTTTGAATCCAGGTGTCTTTGTGTCTGACATGATTAGAGCTCCCTTCCCATCATTTACAGGCTCAGAGTGTTAAATGCTCATTAAAAAGGTACTGTTAAACACTGATAGCGTATCTCATTTTTCCATTATGTCCGCAGCTTGTGTTTATTATCACGTTAAAAGTTTGTTTTTATTACGAAATGCCTCTCGTAATTCTATTTCAGTAACTCAGTAACACTTTTTTCTTTCTTCATTTATTTACCTAATTCAACGCGTCACATCCAGTAAAAGATGAATTTCATATCAGATCACTTATAAAAACCAAGATTAGGACACAGGAAGCTGCCTTTGCATAAAAAAAATGTCTAACTGCCTCTCTTTAAAAAGGCTTATTATTATGATTTACCAAATAAATATGGGATAAATAGAAAAAATAGAAGAAAAGGGCAGGCTTTTTTTTTACATCCACTATAGTGGATGTGGATGTGTGAAACACATTACAGGCTTTTGACTCAGACATCATAAAACGTACAGCAGGAGATTGTGTAGAAGCTTTTTACAATTGAATGTACTCATTTTAATACACATGAAACCCTCTCATATTTGATACACTCACAGTGCCAACCCGAAAACTAGATTTGTGAAAATCAATAGGATGTTTTTAAATGTACTACAAGCTCTCTCGCTCTCTCTCTCTCTGTCTCTCGCTCTCTCGCAGACAAACACATGCATGCCTAACTTCCTAAGCCAATATGCCGTCTCTCCAGTCTCATCTTTATCTATAGATCAAAAGCTGTGATCTCAGTATGACTTAAAGCCTTCGAACTGCTCTCCATACAACAGAATCTTTCACCCCCTTCCTTTCTCAAGTCCCGGCTTATTTATTTCTTTATTTCCCCAGCAGTGAGCGGGATTAGTCAGGAGCGGCAGCCCCACTATCAGCCTGAGATGTGCTCTTCCATCCTGCTGCTCCGCTCTGATAAAGGAACTGCTCGACGAGTGACTCAGGTGCAGGGAGAGCCGTGTAGAAAACAACATTTCTCTCACTGAGGCACCGTCCTGCATGTCAATGACTGCCAATGGGCAAAGGGGGTTGGGGGGGGGGGTCTCATGATATATGCAAGGCTCTACCTGACGTACATGAAAAAGCCCTCTTGTGTTAAAACTGCTTAAGCTTTGCTCCTGGATCAAAATAAAAGGTTGTGCTTTCCACAGAGTGGAAGCTCTGCAATTGCCAGTTTCTTGAATGACATCAAAACAAAAGTTCCAAATTTACCATGAACATAAATGTCATACATTTACCCGCCATTTCAACCTGAACGTCTGAATGAGCCTGCTGACAGAGCAGGCTGCTGATTACAGCATGTCCCCTAATGAATACACTGTAAATTGCAGGTAATATTCAAAATAAAAGGAAGAAAAACACAACTAAATATGTTTTACGACAGACCACTGGCGTTCCTGACTAAAGTTTTGTGCTGCTGCAGAACTGAAGTTTACACTTATATAGGGGACGACAAGCACAAATAGACACGACGGCTTAAGCTGAGGCAACATATTGTACATTTCTATACGATAACGTCATCTAAGACACAGAGCTGTCCAAACTCGGAACTCGTCTGCCATCAAACATGTTTATTCAGCAGATCCGCGCACATCCATGCTGAGAAGTTTGGCCAAATGGTGCAGAAATAACAAGAGTAAAGTGCTCGTAACTTTTTGGGAGGCAGTTTTTCCAGCGCTGTCTCGCGGAGTCTAATTTCTGATAAGTTCAGATGCTGGCTTCACAGTCCTGGGCCTATGAGGTGCTCTGAATTACAAATGAGTCACAGTGACTTTTATAGAGATCTCGGCTGACGTCTGGACGGATCGGAGCGCCAACTTACCAGAACAGCAAAAAAAACCTGATGCCTGCATCTTTAAAAGAAAATACTGTAGGTGAAAGATGAGTCACGCTGTGTTAGATGATACACCAGTAGCCACCTTACTTACAGGCCTTTTGTAAATTGTCTGTTTAAATCTGCTGCAAAGGCACTAAGGACCAACCCCTGTCCTCCCTGTCTCCATCTCTATTTCTCTCTGTCTCCATCTCTATTTCTCTCTGTCGCCATCCCTACTTCTCTCTGTTTCTCTCAAAAACACAAAAAAACTGTGGTAGCGTTGCAAAATAAAACTAAGCCCACATACATAAAGTACACAACAACAAAAGGCTCTTCATGCCCTAAGAGACACACATGCATCCAGATTAGATGGGTATGCCAGTGGGCACAGATGCACATACGTATAAATATTTCACATACATCCATGCATAGAGCCACTGGCATTATTATACTTATGATATACTTATACTGTAAGTAATACTCTATAACTCACCAAAATTTATATCTGGATATACATAACATTAAACAGTTATTCCAACATTATCACATACATGAGACAAGCGGTAAAAGTGATAGATAGGGTATGAGGATACATTTCTTTTAGCGAATGGGCAATGAGGTTTGAATTTGCTTGCATTTAAAGTGATATGAAATAAACACTAAATATGAAAGATAAATAGAAATGCGAGTTTTACTTTCATGTTATCAGAAACATTAAACAGATTTATTTTGATCATTGGAGCTATAAATACAACAAATTACCCACATGCAGTCAATTTTTCCAGCTGTATAAAGGCTCTTAACTGTCAAGGTTTCATGCGATGCCTGGATGTTTCTCTTCGTCACTGCCCTAAAATGTCACATGCCATATGTCTGAGGTGAATTATTTTTAAATAATGGAAACAGGAAAAGGGGGAAGAGATGTCCAACTGAGAGCATTCAAAACTAAACATGTGAAATGAGGAAATGTGAAATGACATAGGGATGGTAAACAGTCCATCTGTGTTTTCCCAAAGGACGCCTGCCATACTTTGAAATGCACTTAAAAGGGAAGTACAGCAACTCAATATCAATCTAAGAGCATTCTAATGGCATTATGGCTTTTGACTGGGAAAAGAAAAAAAGAACGGTTATTGAAAATAACAAAAGGACTAATGGATCCTCTGTGAAGTACAGATATGACAGATTTCCCTGTGATTAAGCTACTGTGGCCATTGAGGCATAAGAAAAGCTTCAAGGGCCACATTTTCTATTATTTTATATAATCAATGTTTTTTATTACAGTAGGGAACTTTATACTTATTTTAAGTTGCCATTCAGCTCATAATAACAGACACATTACCAAAACAGACTCCTAACTTGACCAATCGAATTGAAAAAAAAACTTCTTCGTCACTTCTCATTGACGAAGACTTTGGACTTTTCACACATACAAACACTGGTGACCCAAACAAAAAAAATGATCCAATGTGAGAGAATACTTTTCCTCTATACTGTCACTCAAACTATCCCCGCGAATTTAATGTCGCATTTTCCTATCAAACTCGTCATTGCGTCAATGTAATGGAAAAAGCTTCATTTACAACAATGTGCCTGTAGCTGACAAGGAATAAGCAGTGGGGGGCAAATCAGAGACGGAACCAATCACTACTTATCGAGAGACACTCAAAGTAATTAATGTCTTGTACAAACTGTTGTGAGTGGAAAACATTAATGAATAATTTTCGATACATAATCAAGTAATTAGGAAATGAACTCAAGAGTAAATCCAGGAACCATGATAATGAATACTGGTGATTATCAATTTGAAGCCATCTCCCTTATGTCCCCGAGGGACCTGTGCTAGTTTTAGAAGGATAGAACGGGGGGAGGAAGTGTTTCTGTTCCGACACCACAATAACATGCCAGTGCCACTCAGGGATCCAGAGTGACACGCAGCTGCGGAGCGACTGCGTTTCCTCTGTATTCTATAATTTTCCGTCTGAGGCTCTGTCACATCTGCTCCAGTTCAGTCCGCTCTTTCAAGTGGAATCATCTTTATGTTGCCTAATCCGTTGCCTTGTGTTGAATGCGCCCTCCACTCCTAATGACAAATATGTCGAAAACCGTACTAATTATTTATACCAGGTCCTCATTCTGTCAGCGACTCAAGGATAGTTTCAAGTGTCTCGTGAAGATGTCTGATTTTTTATGACGTGCCAGGAACGGGTTGAGCCACGCCTGCCTAAATCACCAATTTATTTCCCCGAATAGCCTCTTTTCTAGTTTGGAGTAACTTAACGGGTCCTCTGTGACTTTAAAAGCAGTGTATATCATTACGGACGTTTTACTTTAAATAGGTGCCATAATTCAAGTCTGCGCTTTATCTTGAATGAAATACAGTCTAGGCTCAAGCCTCGCGCGTAAATTATATTGACACATCAGTGTTTTTCACGCATAAATGCTTGGCGAGAGTAAGAGGCCTGTGTTCTAACGTGGAGAAAATCCCTTCTGATTATGTTTGCCATCAAAATAGCCAGACTGTTCATGTGCCAATGCATGTCGCTCACGACCAGTATGTGTAGTTCTCTAAAGAAGGAGAAGATGTAAATCTTATTTACTTCAGACTAAATAAGATTAATTAAGTCTGATCTCATGGTTCTTCATTGCGTTTACTTGGAAAACCTGGAGCGAGGCTACTACAACATAAGCCACTCAGTTTCCGCTGATTTGATACATAATGATTGATGTGTATGTATGACTACAACTGTCAATAGCCATTTAAAGAGTCAAAGATTCAAAAAGCACTCACACGCACTGTTTCTGAAATGCTCATGTGGGTCATTTAAAAATGTACTAACAAACGACCTATTTTGCTGCTTAGGTATGAGGACTTGTGGGATAAATGGGACCTTCAGGCATAATCATTATTTATGGTGGCTACTGCTATTAACAAAAGCACCTCCAATGGTAGAATAAAAATAGGCCCAGGCTGCCTTTGCCTCGATATGGTATGCAACGCATAATCTCAAAAACTGAACTATGTAAAATAAAAATAAAAGACTAACATTATTGTTTTTATGTATCTGTCACTCTATGCCAGGTTAGACAAGTGCGTGTAGGTTTATTCATTTGTAACTGGAAGAACAATAAGCCCTTAACTGAAGACAAACAGGGAAATGGCCACAGATTGACTATGGTAATCAAAGCACCTCTGATGAATTGTCCAAACCTGTCATGTGAAACTCACTAAGGGAAAAAAAAAGGAAATGGGAATTACAACCAGATGAGCAAAGACTGCCTAGTGTGAAATGGGTTACAGAGCCTTTTCTGCTCTGATAGTGGTATTCAGTTAGCACTACATTATTGCCGCTGTTGGTCTTTGTCATATTTTTACTTTGCTAACACCTTTGAGAAATAACAAATCTGCTGGTGGATGGAAAGAAGAGGCCAACACAGTGTCAACACCCACTGCTTGTACACACTCTGGCCTTTGGACAGGAGCTCCGATGGGGATAAGGCAAAATGAAGTCTTCTTTGCTCGCTGTTTTGGTATCGTGAAGAAAAAGTCACAAAAAAAAAAGATTGCTTGGCACCATGAAAACAGAACCAAAACATTAAAAAAAAATCCACATTTATATGACTGCAATATATTCCTCATTTATAACCGGCAGCTGCTTTGGTTTTCTGTAACTCCATTGCTCTCATTACTCAAGATTACGCTCACAAATCACAATTATTTTCTGTCTATAATCATTGGGGTGACCTCGGCGTGATTGAATTTGTTTATATATCGATGGCCGTAATGATGTTTGTGCCATCGCATGTTCAGCCGTACATATTTTCCAAAATCAATTTCCTCATTTCATTGTTTTTGTTTTCCTCTGTTTTACATCTATATGGATTTTCTATTTAATTTGGGTCAGTATTGTGAAGGAGGACAGGGTATTGATTTCTGTCTAAGGGGGCTTAGGGAAACAGGATAAGCTTGTCTTCCTAAGGCTTCACAGCAGGTTGTGACAACACACAGGATATACCCTTAAATCTCATTGCAAATCGGCTGCCAAATCAGCCTCAGATGCCTCCCACCTTGGCTCCGGTGGCCAGTCACGTACACTCTTCCCCCAAGAGAGAGGACGGCAATTAGCAATATCTCATTGTTTAGCTGAAGCATGATATTAAGGTCTGACTTATCATGGAAGCTGTGGGAGGATCTTGTCTCGTAACATCGCAGACACACAATGGTTAGGATGGCGACAAGCTGAAGTTGTTTGTTGTTTTAAAAGTGGTCGTAATTGTCTGCTGACGCACAACTCGAATATGGCCCCTGCGGTCAACCCGGCTCTTCACTACATAATTCTGGAATGCATATTCACTTAGACCCGAGAGGAACAAGTGGGAAAGAACACAAGTGGCAGCCCACTGCAAGAGAAAGCCGAGCGAAACTTTGAACAAGTGCTTTAAGTAGACATGCAAACAAGGGTTGTAGTAGTGAGTAAAGAGGCTGAAGTGTATTGGGGCCGGTATTTCTTTGACAGCAACAAACGACAAAGTCATATAAAACATATTCATGCACCACCAAACTAAGCCTACTCTTCTGATTTGAGATAAATAGTCCAGCGATGGCAGGTGTTGTCATTTCACCTGACCTGACAACTAAAAAGAGTTGTTACCCAAAACTGGATTCAGAATGAATGTCTGCCCACTTTGTGATGATGTAGGTGCATATGACACAAAATGTCCATTTTTGTGTGACATGAATTCACATGAGGTTGAAATACAATTGGCAGTATAACAAAAAAAGCACCGATACAGTGGTGCATTTTAATATTTCAAATTTCCTAAAAGAATGAAAGCGTCCGTTTGAGATGTTTAAGACTATAGAGAAAATGCAAAAGTGCCGTATAGACATTGTATATATAATGTCCATATAAAAATTGCACATCAAAATCAAAATAGCTAACCGGACCATTGTGCGCTAAATGGTACATAAATGTAATATCATAAGTGGTTTGATGGTGCTAGAATATACAGCATATTTGATGAGATTCTTGTTTGGCTGATTGGGACAGCTCCACGTGAATGAAAGGATTTAAGAGGGCAAGAGTTCAGGAAAGAACAGAATAGGGCATTTGGATGGTAGAGTGAGGGATAAATGAAAGCAAAATGTGAAATAGGCCGACGCGCGGGGGCATGGTGCCATGGTGCCTAACCCGGAGGCTGTGCAAAAACAAAAGAAAATATAAGGAAAATAGCTCCGAGAACGGAGGCGTTGTCATTTTTGTTAGATGCTATAACTGACCAAGGGATAATTGAAATTGGGTGCCGCCTCGGTGATCCTGATTCCATTCCCACTGATGAAACCACCGCCATCCAAACACATTACATGCATACAAAAAAGATGCACAAGGGTAATGGAAAAGCACAGGCAGACACTGTGTCAAAATAATGCCTTCATGGTCTCTATTCTCTTGTTTTCTGTTCCACGTCTAACTCCTATACACTGTCCCTATACATCACAGCATGGTTACAAGCTAACATAATATCTGTATTATTTATTTCAGCATAATCAATAAACCATGGCATCCTCTGTAGACATTTTTCTCCTTTGGAAGACTGACTTCTAGGATTTATTTTTCTGAAGATATTGTGAAGCAAATATTCCTCTGTCCAGCGATAAACACCACTGACACGTCGCTCTGTGAGCTTGACAGACTAAAATTATTTGTTTGTGAGCATCCCAAGAATTACTGCTCGGTATCAAGCCAACCCACTCTGACTTTGCCAAAAAAAAAAAAAAAAAAAAGGGACGAGTGGGCAGTGGTGTCACTGTGGCTCCCTGTGTCCCAGTATTTCACCTGAGTGACATCCTTTATCTCGGGTTTCTCCCCGCAACCAACAGTTTGCCCTTTTCATTAGTTACTTTCTGTCTCATATTTTTGTTTTATTTGGAGAGTAATTTACGATACATAGCAAAAAAATAATCTTCATAACCCTCAAGGTGTCACAGTCGGGCCCTTTGTCATGCGCCAAGATTGATGTTGTGCTACCTGTCCAGTGACACGTGCCATTAATTTTTCAGGCAAGGTCAAACTCTGTCTGTTGTTTGCACACTCTTTATCAGCAGCGTACAAACTGCATTGTCCTGTAGGCCAGGTTTGTCTTTTTTCCTTTTTTCGTGTTGTTTTTGATGTTGTCTTCTTTTCTCTGCCCCAATCGCCTTCTGCAATCATTTATATCATACAACTGTTTGTTTTTTTTACTTCTTGCCCTCTGTTGCTCTTTAGATACCGCTTCCTGTTTGCGACTCTTACACAACACTTGTGCTATTGATCGTCCTCGTGTCAGCAGTGAGCACAGGATCATCAGCCTCTCGGGTTTCTGTCTTGTGTTTACAAACACTCCTCTGCTGCTATTGGACTCACAGGTCCCCATATCAACACACACACACACACACACACACACACACAAATGCCCATTTCCAACGCACCCCAACCACTACTAAAACCAAGAGGTTTATCTTTTATTGGCTTTTTTGCTGCTCGTACTCTTGGGAGCAAGGTCAAGCCTCATCAAATTTAACCTCAACACCAGTTCTCGATTAAAGGTCACGACTTCATCCTTCACATCTCTCTTGACCTCCCGTGCTGGGGTGTAATATATCAGAATTAATGCCCTACATTATGTCTGAACCCTCTTATCCTATGCTACACTGGCCTTTTTTTCCATTCACAGATCCACATTCACGCGGCCGCTCTTTACTATGTGTGTGGAGCGTCGCGTATTCTTCGAATCACCCTTTGCTTGGCGGCCAGCTCAATCTCAATATCATGTTATCGGACTCAGGGGCCAAGGATATAAATACCACACGCCATAACTCTCTCCTGTTCAATAACCATTATATGCTCTACTTTATACATTAGAAGCACCTGATGGGGCAGTAAATTCACAGCTGTAGCTCGACCATCTCAGAGTGCATCCACAGGAAAAATAGATGCTGAGACCATGGAAGGAGAGAAAATGGAAACTGGAAATTGTAAAAAAATAAAAAAATAAATAAAAAAGAATGGGCGCAAAAAGACCAAAGTGTTACAGACAAAGAGCATTAGATAGAAAAGATGAGTAAATGAGTGGGAGTTACATGGGGAAAATTGTAGTAAACAGAATAAAGAGGTAATGTTAAAACAGGGAGAAGCAGCTAGAATTCATTTATTTTATTTATTTCTTTTTTTTACTTTGCTTTCTCACTGTTGCAGTTGTCTACTGTATTTCTGCAATAAGCTTTGTACAGCCATTGAATCGTGCATTCCGTGAACAGACACCAGCTTTAGATCTATCTGCGCACATAAAAAGGTTCATATTCTTCATGTTGAACCTGTTTCAACACCACTGCCAACATCTGTTCACTTTCCATGGACAACAATCAATAAAAAAATAAAACATCCATTCTACGGAGAGAGTAAAGCCCACATGAACAGGGAATGGAAAATCGCAATAAGTGCCCATCTTCTAAACTCAAAACACACTGCATACAGACACATGCACAGTACACACACACACACACACACACACACCACTGTGTACCACACGAGCATGGCTGGATGCAGCGTCGTGTTTTACGCTTCGATGCACTTTTTCATTTGGAAAGCTAGGGTGGTTACCCACTGAGCGAGAGCTGATTAAGAAAACAGTCCCATTTAATTCCTTTCTCCTCAACGGCCAGCAAGAGAAATGTAATTAAAGCCACTCAATCTCCCCTGGGCCCTGCTACCTGCTACACGGCCAACATGACACGTTGTGTAATTCGCCTAACCTACAAACGGCGACGTCAGTTATTTGCCATGGACGCAGGGCGGGCAGGGGAGCTTTGCATGAGACAGCCAGAGAGTGACAACAGATAGTTTGCTCCTGGTGCCTTTTTCTTTTCTTTCTTTCTTTTTCTCCTTCGTACCTCCTTATTCCCCCCATTTCTCTCCCCTTACCCTCATCAATGGAGACAGCGACTTACAAACGCCTGTTTCAGATGTGAGAGGTTTGTCCCTGTCAAAAAGTGTGTTTTGTCTGTACTGTCACCAAGGCCTTGCTTTCAGTAGAGAAGCTGTTGAGTTTCTGTTATCTGTTATCTGTTATGTTCGCAGGTCTTCTGCTCTTATGCCGTTAAGTGATCAGTGATAATGTATGTTTATATGTTATGTTGAATTGAATTGAACTGAACTGAACTGAACTGAACTGAACTGAACTGAACTGAATTGAATTGAATTGAATTGAATTGAATTGAATTGAATTGAACTGAACTGAACTGAACTGAACTGAACTGAACTGAACTGAATTGAATTGAACTGAACTGAACTGAACTGAACTGAACTGAACTGAACTGAATTGAATTGAATTGAATTGAATTGAACTGAACTGAACTGAACTGAACTGAACTGAACTGAACTGAACACTGGACTGAATTTAACTGAAGATCAGAAAAATGGCAAAAAGAAGGAAAAACATGAAGAGAGAGACGGGTAATTACTGACCTATACAAGATGGACACTTCACAAGAATGGAGGAGCACGTACCATAGTGCAGCTATAAATACTCTTACCTTAGTACAATATAAATATTATATATACTTCAAGAAAAAAGTAATCAAACAGTATAAAAGTCTAGTCTATGAACAACAGTGTGCTGTTTTCCAGTTAATAAAATCCTCAGTGTCACTGGAGTAGATTACCATCCTGAGACTGATTTAATAACCTTTTATTACAGTAAACAACGCAAAGAGAAGTTTTACGACGTAGCCAATGACTTCTTACATTATAATTAGATTGGGTGAGCATTGTATAGGACGATGTTAGTCAGCATTTTCTTGCTCCATCCATTCGTCTGTCTCAAAGGGCATATTAATTGTCTTATTGACTTTGTGGAGACAATGTGAGTGCATTGTGCGCACTACATAATACAGTGTGTGTGTAACATCCTTTCACCAATTAAATTGCAGCAACAATTACGGGATAAGAAATTATGATTTGGAGAAAAGCGATGTGGGCAAGAGATGTTTATATAAAACTAATTTTCACCTTCGACTGGCATCTTTATGTGTCCCTGCACTGTTCATTTAATCTCCCCAGCAATGTGCAGATAATGGTGGTGTGCTGACAAGGTGATTGGCATGTGCCTGCCTCCAAGACCGGTGATTTGTTTTCATGACCCATCTCATTATAGCGGTCAGAACCAAAACATTCACTCTTTAGCGATGGTGGCAGTCTTTCCGAAATTTCAACAAATGGTTTCAGCAGCCTAATTGTAACCATACTTCATGTGCAATGCAAAGTATACTGGGGTATCCACATTTCCCTGATTCCCCAATTCCCTGTTGCCTGATTTGATCCTAAATCATTGGTGATAACTTCTCAGCCAATCGACAACAGACGCTAAGGTTCAATGATAGTCTAATGGAAATAATCCTCATTTACGACATTACCCCAGACGTTTACAAAAAAGGCATCAGAAAGAATTAATGGCTTATTTATTTCATTTGTTTTGCAAGCAAATTTGTTTTTGTTTTTTTTAAAGAATGATGTATTTGAATAATTCATTTCTTTCAGGTACATAGACAGAACAATGCTTTTAATGGTGATGTTGTTTCACTGAACCGAACAACAGGAGGCATCATGTAATATGCAAAAACAACATAAAGGAAACGCACAATGCGCAGTAAGACCTCAAATATTGGCGCGATGATGTCACCCACCACCAGAAGACACTATCTCACTTTTGGTAACAGTGTTACCTAGTCTAGTCTGGAAGTCTAGTCTCATCCCAAAAAAAAACACTCTCCAGCAAGCTGAAGAATTCATGCCATATTTCTTTAAGAAACCAGACATGTTCATTTTATGAATAGAAAATGAACAAGACCATACAGAACACTCCTGCAGTTCAGGTAAAGTCTACAGTGTGCAGTGTTCTAACTATACATCCCAACTGATGCCACACATACCGTCACCTTTGACCGGGGACAATTATCATGTTTGTTGATGACTCGCGCGATGAAGTAATCAACTTAACAAGCACTTAACAAAACAAATACAAAGCAAACGTGTTTCTGCTCTTTCAGCCGTTTCGGGGGGAAAAAAGCTGCTATGTGACAATCTCAGTGCTGCATGGTGCAAATTTTGTGAAGGCAGCATGAAATATCTGTGGCAAGCGCTGCTTTGTTTGCTGCTTTCATTAATTCTTCAGGAGGGTATATCTCAAAAGTGCCAACAAATACAGTGGAGAAACATGTGCTCTGGCACCAATCCATGCGTCTAATTGGGAACCTTGGGCTTCAGGATGCACCTTCACTCTGAACGTCTCCTCCATTATTCATGGAAATGTAAGAATTATAGAACACGAGCTAGCAGCCCCTCTGACTAAGCTGGTTGAAAAGGATGAGGGCTACAACTGCGCACGGATAAAATGCTTAATAATCTATTTTACTTCAATAGCATAAACAAAAATTTTAACAACTACACCTGCATCCTCACACTTTTACCATCAGCATTTAGAAACAACACGATAGAGCAATACAATTTTTTATCCCGGGTTTTATAGAGCAGGGTCATTATAAGTAGTGGGTTAATAATATATATACATATGGGCCTATAGCTTAGATCTCGTGACATATGGACCTCTAAATTCTTCAGAGAGCTAGCATTTTTGCTAGATATCTGGTTGCACAGAATGCATGAGATGTAGCAACTGGTCCATACTGAACTTTGTGTGTGTGTGTGTGTGTGTGTGTGTGTGTGTGTGTGTGTGTGTGTGTGTGTGTGTGTGTGTGTGTGTGTGTGTATGTGTGTGTGTATATATATATACATATATAGTCATTAAAATTTGAATTTGTTACTCAACCCTCCGAGAAATAGCCAGGATGCTTTTTGCTTACTTAATTGGCATATAATGAAGGAAAAGATGGTTTCAGGTATTTATACTTGCAAGAGTATAAATTATTTTTTATATCTTAAGTTATGCATGACAGGCATTTTAACCTACACTCTAAAACACCTAAGTGTGCGTGATGCTATCCATGTGACACGTACTCAACAGATTACTTACAGTTAACTGTACGCTTAGCTTGTTCCACCTCACAGCTATTTTGATGCCTGACCAACAGATGAGCACAAACTGAAAGACATTCTAGACATTAAATTTGTGACTGCAAAAAAACACACACACACACACACACACACGCACACACACGCTGATTTGTGTTAAGCTTGTTGAGCCTCAAGCAGTGTGGCCCCGTTGATGCTGTTTTAAAAAAAACACTTTTATGACTGAATAATATACAGGCTTAAAAGTGCTCTCATGAAACCACACATCAGAAGGGAGTGCAATCCGCAGTATAGATTCTCAAAAGGCCAGTGTTCAAACAACAACATACTATATATCAGTGGCTCTCAAACTGAAACTCTTTTAAATGAATGCACAATGCTGCTGATGGCAAAATACAAAAACAAAAAACCCTGGAAAAAAGTCTCGACATCCACAAACAATACAAGGGCGGTTCTAAGGGTCTTTATTTCTTTACTGCATAACTGCTCTCCTCCTCTGAGAACGTTGGCAAAGACAAAATCTGAGACTACCTTACTGCATTTGATCTTCTATTTATCTCACATGTGGTTGGCCTAGCCAGCTCCCAGAGGTAAACATGAGTCGAGAAGAAACGGAAAAAAAACAATGGATACGGTGACCATCCTTCAACGGTGATTAGAGATGTAGCCGTCAGCGTGAATGAGGCAAGTAGACAGCACATGGCAGACAGAATCGAAGGAATAGGAACAAAGCAAAGAGACAGCAGAGTTATGCATGACAGGCATTTTAACCTACACTCTAAAACACCTAAGTGTGCGTGATGCTATCCATGTGACACGTACATAACAGATTACTTACAGTTAACTGTATGCTTAGCTTGTTCCACCTCACAGCTATTTTGATGCCTGACCAACAGATGAGCACAAACTGAAAGACATTCTAGACATTAAATTTGTGACTGCAAAAAACACACACACACACACACACACACACGCTGATTTGTGTTAAGCTTGTTGAGCCTCAAGCAGTGTGGCCCCGTTGATGCTGTTTAAAAAAAAACACTTTTATGACTGAATAATATACAGGCTTAAAAGTGCTCTCATGAAACCACACATCAGAAGGGAGTGCAATCCACAGTATAGATTCTCAAAAGGCCAGTGTTCAAACAACAACATACTATATATCAGTGGCTCTCAAACTGAAACTCTTTTAAATGAATGCACAAAGCTGCTGGTGGCAAAATACAAAAACACAAACCCTGGAAAAAAGTCTCGACATCCACAAACAATACAAGGGCGGTTCTAAGGGTCTTTATTTCTTTACTGCATAACTGCTCTCCTCCTCTGAGAACGTTGGCAAAGACAAAATCTGAGACTACCTTACTGCATTTGATCTTCTATTTATCTCACATGTGGTTGGCCTAGCCAGCTCCCAGAGGTAAACATGAGTCGAGAAGAAACGGAAAAAAAACAATGGATACGGTGACCATCCTTCAACGGTGATTAGAGATGTAGCCGTCAGCGTGAATGAGGCAAGTAGACAGCACATGGCAGACAGAATCGAAGGAATAGGAACAAAGCAAAGAGACAGCAGAATGGAGACTGGGGGTACAACATAAGAGAGATAAAGACGATCAACACAGAGTTACAGCGAGAAAGAACGAGTATGGAGGAGAGTTATTTTAAAACATAATACGTTTTGGACTAATAAAAGTTGCTTACTAAGAACTGCGTGGAAAAAAAGATACATTTTAGAAGATTTCTAAAATGTTTCATGAACGCTGAATGATCAGAGATCTTGTAAGATGTTTAAACTGAAGGGGTCTTACTTTGAATCAGGCGTATCTTTATCGAATTATGTGAAAAGGTCAAAGTTGGGATCGGCCAAAGAACTTAATTAAGAAAAGCCTTTTAAAATGTGGATAATGACACAAATATAAAGACTCGGGGTGCCATCTGCGAGTGTGTTCCAAAAGTGTTTGATGTAAAAGACACTGTTCGGTTAGATCAAATGTAATTGTGAATGTAATCATGATTCCTCATAATACCCTTGACAAATGGGTCTCAAATACCTTGCTTAAATGCCTATTGACTAATTATAAGTCTTATTTTGGGTATTATTTTATGGGCATTATTTACAGTCTACCGTTACCCGTCCGACTCCTGCCATCTAATTATAGCTGACTCTACTTTAGGGCTATCGTTTTCTCAATCCACCGCCAGACACATTGAGTAGAGTAGCTTAACTTGACATTATAAAATGTCTATTCAATTATGCTGAACATTAGTGCACGGTTACAGCGAAACAAGAGTTAGGATGGAAACTATCATGTCAATAAATGCTCATCACAGCAGAGCCTCGAGGTGAAAGATACACGCAATGACTGATGAGGCTGAATAGCTGGCTCAGACTAATTTATCATATAAAAGTGGTTAAAGTGTCAGGCACTTACAATGGATTCCTGTTCAACATCACTAGCGTGTACCATGGTAGATAGCGAGCTGATAATAAGATTACAGTTAATAATATTACATGATATTGCACATGGAGTGCAACAGGGATGCAAGTGTTAGCAACAGGATGCTGAGAGAAGTTCACTACTTTTGGTTAAATATAAGCGTGAGCTGTGAATTCTTTCACGTCTGCACTCAAAATGATATAACGAATCAGTGAGATTCATTTGACCTTCTTTACTTTTTAATTAGATGCTGCCAGACAGGTATCTGACATCACCCATTTCAATTTTTCACCACTTTTTTTTTTTTAGATTTTTTCTTATCCTTCATTTTTACACTCTATTAAGCATGGCACGTGTTGAAAGAAATGCACAACCTGAGAGATGACGAACACTTGCGCAAAAATGATGTTAGCCAAGGGCAAGAAACAAGTGATTTATTATTGTTATTATTTTTTACTAAATGGGTGAATTTTGCCTGGCTTTAAAAAAATTGAATCGAGGACTTCGGTAAAAAGGTATTCTCCTTTATCTTTCTGTAATTTAAAATGCACTAGGTCATACTTGCAGTCCTTTAATGTCAAAGGACTCGTATCGTGGGGATTTGACACATAACAATATAATATAAACAGTAACGAAATAAATAAACAGTCTGCATACTCAGGTTTAATTTAAAAGCGGTTACATGTTTCTGACAAACATAGAAAACTTCTCTGTGAGAACAACTCATATGTTGCCTGTATTCAAAATGTCATGAGTAGAATCAGTATATCTGCTGCTTTATAGTTTACACAAATTCCATAGTGAATAGGGAGAATAAATATGTATATGTTTAGTCCCCAGTGCACTTGTCAGCATTGGGTAATTAAATCTGGGTAAACTCAAAAGCGCAGAATGGTTCAAGTTGATTAACACCAGTTTCATCATGTTCAGTCAATAAAGAGGTTACCTCCCTCCTGCCTCAAAATGTCACATCACTGTGTGTGTGTGTGTGTATATATATATATATATATATATTTATATATTTATATATAATAAATAAAACAGCAGCTGCCGAACAGAGGCAAGCGTTCTGTATAGCCATGCCTCTGCCTCTGCTCCTCAGTGTTGGCATTAAAGATCATTAAGCGCTTCATGCAGCAAGTCGAATATCGTATTGACATTTTTCTATTCATTTCTCCACTGCTTTACGGATTCCCTGCAAAGGTCAAACTATGTTACACAAAAGAGTTTCACTGTGTTCTTCAACAGCCTGTTAGAAAAAGTTACGATTTTACAAAACATCATGTCAGGTGTATTCTGAGTATATTCTATGTCATTAGATTATGGTCAGAAGTCAAAGTTTGTACAACTGAAGCTAGTAATCAGAACAAAACCATTTGCAGTCATTCTCCTTGAATAGTGATTACGACACTGCAGAAATTGTGTTTTTCTTTCCCCGCAAGCAAGATGATTAAAATTAAATGGCATGTTGCATTATTTGCTTTAAATATGACAATTTTTTTTACAAGATTCTGAATTTGTGTTGACCGTAGATTTGGGTGCTCCGAAATCCAGTCAAACTGGATTATGTTTGGATTGCCATTTTTAAACCGTACCCATCAATTCATCAGGCATATGCACCAGAAATCCAATTTTCTGGACATACTTCATTCTCTCTGCTCCCAAAATATTTTTAAAATGAGAAACCGTAGAAACGAATTCTGTTATATTAAAAAAAAACACAGATATGAAATATCAAACTATAACAAACACGACAAATTTCATTATACTTCTTTTCGTATCCATCAAAATCAAAGCTATGAATTACTGCCAGAGACAAGGATTTCAACTCCTATTATTTGCCATATCTATGATCAAAACACTTTTGTGAACCTTTCAGAGATGAGTGGTGCATAACAGAGGCAGGTGTCAAAATTACACTACAGAAAACCTTAATCAAAGGTAAAACCCAGAGATTGTCTGCCGGAGCCTGCAGAACCCTAACAGAATCGCATCTCTCACTCATCGACAACACACCCTTTCTACATATACGCACACACACCCACATGCACAAACCTTCCCACAAACGCACAATCTTTTATCTATCATTCTTATTATCAAATTTAACCACGCATTTGTCTCACGATATAGAAAATAACACAGGTAATGATATCCAGGTTATTTTTGTAAATATGCTTATGGGATTATAGTGTAACGGTGTCATCTAAATGCTAGTACAATAGGCCAAGGCAGCAATCATTGACGCTGTACATCTATCACCCAGTGATTTCATGGAGGCCATACAACAAATACACAGAGCCTATCTTATGTTATTGTTTGAGAGATCAGTGGCTTTACTTGAGAAATCACTTTTGTACGTGTCGTTGCTTTTAACTCCGGCACCGCTGTCATATAAAATTTGTTGAAAAGAGGCAAATTGTGAAAGGAATAGCAAACAGCAGAAGGCACGGGATCAGTCTCGGAAGCAATAAAAAATACTCTAATTTTTCTTTTCTAAATGTCAAAACAATTAAAAAAAAGTTCAGTAAAGTTCAGCAGGTAGTAAATTTTAATTGTAACGCTATTTAAACCTCATCACCATTTAATATTATTTCTACCCAATTTCCTAATGGTGGTGTGAGCGATTACCTAGTGTTGCCTGCAGTCTGTAAATACTGCATTACAAACTTTGTGAAAAAGTTTTCTATTATATGAAAAAAAAGGTCATTAAAGAACTTTTTTTCTTGTAATAAATTTATTTTATCAGGTTATTGTTAGCTGTTGGATTAGTGCGCCATTAATATGATTTGCCCCTGATCTGCCAGCAAGTATTAGAATCTAGCATCCAGCTATTATTGCATTTACCCTGCCTCGCAAGTGTCTTTCCTTACCGCTTGCAGTTCCACGCATGTGTTGCAGATTAAGCAGATAATCTAATCAGAATACAATCTGCGCAGATTTATCTGTTTTGACAGCTCAAGGTTAGAACCACTATAGTACGACGATTCAGGGGTGGTAAGAGAAAAATTACATTTTAAAAGTTCAACCACCTCCCCTGAGAATGGCGCTTGAGCCAAACACACTCAAAGAGATTACTTCAAAGACCGTATTCCTGCAGGAAAAAACAGTATTAACATATTGGAAACAATAAACTCCATTCTATGAGTAAGCCAGAAGAATACACAACAGTACAAAGACCCTGTTGTCATAGGAATTATTCAAATAAATTCAGGTCTTGTGATTATATGATGACGTCTATCGCCACAAACTTAAAAATTGCAATAGGTTCTCTTTGACATTCTTCAATGTCTCTTTGGTATGGCTTCAAGGGCCGTTTCAAAACAAAACATTGTTTTCCAGAAATAGGTCATTCAAGTTAAAGAGCTCCTATATTATATTCATGGATTACCAAGTAGGGGGATTCACTAAATTTCATTCCTAAACTGGGTCATGAAAACATACACTTGGATTAGGATAATCCATACGAAATACAGTTTACAATGTTACGACATTTTCATCAGCACTGAAATGACGATCCCTATCATAATGCATCAGTTCTTTTCATTTGTATACAATAAAATAATTAATTCCAAAATTGTATGTCTCAACATCATTGTTAATTTGTTACCTGAAATCTTTGGTTGTTTATCAGCATTATAAAATGTGTATTGTATAAGTAGAAGTCCCTCACCAGTACAGTATTTACACTCAGTTATTTTTTTTTCACAACCAGAGACAGCTGTTATTGAAAGAGGAACCATTTCAAATGCACCAACCACGTTTTTCCACTCATTAACTAAATATTGTTGTAGAAACAAATACACTAATCATTTTGTGAACGATAACTCTTCCACCCACACAAGCACATAGCCTCCAGCACAAATAATGGGCATGAATCAAAATCCCTGATGTGCAATCCTTCAAATAGAAATTCCACATCAAAGTTTTATTTCATCCGTCCAAGACTCACGTTCTCGCGTCTGCACCACTACAGTCAAGCCCCTCAGGTACTAGTTTTAGGGTCAATGTGCTGATAAAATCGGCTAATGATGCCTTCAAAGACCACAAGGTCTATGGAGGCTGACCACAGGAGATTCAACTTTTTATTTCTATATTTATAAATATATATGAGCCCATTTATTTATTAATTTCACCTCCCACACCTTAGCTCAATACTTTAGCCTTTTCATTTAATATTCCTCACTGAACTTTGTTCGGCTTGTGAGCTGATTGTGTTTGGCGGGTCACCGGGGCCTCTAATCACTCAAGAATCACTGGCAGTTGGGAGCCTGTTTGTGTGTACGTGGATGTGGAAGTATTGACGTGAACATGTAAAAATTAAAAGCACTCGAGGAATCCATGGACTGATTAAGAGCTGAATTGGCAGTCTGCACATAAAGCATAAAAACTGTGAGTCTTTCTTATATCCTGAAACATATTATTGCCCCCCAGGTAAAGCACTGATTAAAGTCTCCACAGCTTTGTAACTCCATTTGTTAAAAGCTGCCAATGTTAAATATGCTGTCTGTTCTGTAATTGCTGAGCCACAGACCAACAATAATATAAACAAGTCAAGGGAATTCCTGACAGTTTCTATCAATAGCATAGTCTCTGCAGTGTCTGGGCAAATAATCCTTCCTCAGATGTTTAGCGGCGGATTTTGGAACGCTGGCAAACTACTTTCCATTGATTGCTGGGGAAAAGTATGATGATTGTCAACAAATACTGATTGCTTAAAAGAATAAAAGGTTAAGAAAATAATATACAGGCAGCTGGGATAAAAAAAAATGGTTGTTATTGTTAGACCTTTTTGTACTTATACGTAAAATATGTATATTTATTTTTCTCATTATTTTTTATTTATTCGCGTCACCATCATCCATTCAACGGTACAAATCGTGTTGTATTATGAGATGTAATTATTGCATTTTTGTCTAAAGTAATAAAAAAGCCAACAAGAAGCCAAATATGGTCTGCAACAATATGTATCTGTTGTGGCCAGGTGTCATCTTAATTAATATAAATATATAATAAATTCTCTAACGTCCACATGCTATTTTTTGCACAATTTAGGTGATAATAGTTCATTTTTTTACAGGGAAACAGACAAAATTTAAAAAATGCATCGTATTCAAAGGCTGTAAAATATAATCAAAAGGAATTTAATTGGCATTATATTGTTATCCTTGCTGATCTGATGTTTGTCAATTTCACTGCAAAACCAATGAATGTTTTGCAAAAATAATTTTCAGTGTGCATGCGTTTCAGTGTTCCAGACAGGTTATATGGTGCATTCAGAAAAAGGCCTAATGTGATTTTGAAAAACCTAAGGCTTACAGTCCCATTATTTCCCCCTCTGTCTTTAAGGCAACAAAAGAAGACTGCAGATCTGTGGTTAACCGATAATGAGCCATCGTTTCTGCGGTCCACTGTTCAAATGAATAAAACAGATACTCAGCAAATTAGTGGTCAAACACAAGTCTCATATTTCAGCCTGCATGCGCCACTTAATAGCTGATACCTACAATACAAGGCTAAATTCCATTACCCATTATTTCATTTATCAGATGCCTTTTACTGCCTCAAACGTTTTATCTCAAGCTGGGAAATACACCAGGATAACAGTTGTTGGCAATTACTTCTATACCACTTGCAGTTAGGAATTTATAACTCACAGCTACCCCAATGTGTTTACTACAAAGTGCTGTAGTAAGCTAACTGCGTTGTACTTTTTCAGTTTGTAGTCATTCTAACTGTTCCTATTCCACACGTACAGGGAAACTATAAAGATGACAGCTCTGTACGCAGCAGCTGAACAGCGAACTTAACACGAACGCTACTTCACTCAGCGTCAACAATAAAAATTAATTGTTAATCAGATTGAAAGCGCAATTGATGCTCTGGTGTCATATAAAGGTTTTAATGACCCTCAAATCATTTTACGTTTGTGGTCTGTTTGTTTTTTTATTGTTGATGTTGTTGTTTTTAATATTAGTGGAACTAGTAGTAGTAGTAGTAGTAGTAGTAGTAGTAGTAGTATTCGTTGTATATCAACAACAAGCCTTTCAGTGGAAGATGAAAAGAAAAGTCGAGGCTTTATGTGCTTTGTAAAATGTTTAAAAAAAGTTTTCGTCCCTCACAAAGTCAACGAGAACAGCTCAATAATGAAATGTGACCAGCATGAAAATAGCTTGTTTTTTCCCCCAGTTGCTGAAAAGTTGACATTTCGGAGATGCAGGTTTCGCAGTGCGAGCAGTGCACGTTGGCAGTGCAGCTCTCTGAACCAATTTACATCACAAAATAAATAATTTAACACAATTTGCTGTTTGGCTGTCAATGTCACAACTTATTCGGTCAGAGTGAGCGGCTCAAACGCGAGAATGACAAGAACTGCAGCGACGGGCAGAAAGAGATGTTCTTCCAATTCTGTTATTTTACAGCTGATGTTTTTTTTTATGCCTACTTTGTTTCTGATGATGATTTCCCATGATAAATCATACGTATTGTATTTCCCATGGTGCACAGCATGCGGCTGTTGGAGAGTGACAGGGGGCTTAAAGCTGCTAATGCGGCTGACAAAGGAAATGTGTTGTGCGTTTGATGGGAGGACAGTTTGCCCTCTGTACAGAGGTTAACTGCTCAGATTTGGAAAAAACATTCAGTAAGAGATTATGCTCCTGATTTACAAACACACACACACTCATGGTCACTGATCAGAGGAAATAATTGGGGACAAAAAGTAGTTTGTTCCTGTTTGTTGACATGTGACACTGGGCATCTTCCTAATAATCACTGAACCAGCATTTAAAATATGCCACTATAAATCTGCCGATCAGCCTGAAACCATTGCCTGGTCTCAATGTAGTGTAAGAAAAGTGTTTTTTTTGTTGTTTTTTTTTAATAAAATCACTTTTGCCACAGATGTACACTGATGCGCCGCACCATTAGAAACAATCAACATTTTCAATGCTTTGACTGATTGGTGTGTATTCGTTGCTGCAAGTGCGCAAATGTGTTTGTTTTTCAGGCACTTTGTTGTTACAACAAACCAATGTGCCTTCTGCATTTAGATAGTTAAAAAAAAACAGTAAGTAAAGGTGGAAAATGAGGTTTAACACACATATTTCCCAAGAGTGTAACCTCCGATTCTCGATTTCTTGTTTCCACAGCCCCAATTAACAGCTCTGGTACCAATTAGTAAAATCAAACCTTTCCTGACAGAAAACCCATGGGGTTATATGTGTCAAGAACCAGTGCGTGAGCTAAAAAAAAAAAAAGGAAAGAAAAAAGAAGTTAGCAAAATAAGCCTGAATATCAGTAGGGAATAATTGGTGCAATGAGGTTAAATGTCTTGTTCTTTGTTTCGATTCCCTTTTGCCTGTTGTTTTATGCGTCCTATTCTCCATAGCAAAACTGGCTCAACTGCATCATTTCAATTCACAATGCAGTCGATGTTTTCATGGCATTTACATCCTGATCTCCTACATTCACTGTATACATAGATGTACACCTCATTGTGGTCTTCAACACACACACACAGACGCACACACATGCACATGCATGCACGCACACTACCAGATTCATCTCTCCTTAAGCATCCTCTTAGTATAATGAGGTGTATAGCGCTAGATATGGCAGCAGTATCAATCTGGACTGCACAGACAACCTGCAGGCCTTGCCCAAAGCCAACGTGTTTATTAGAATGCCAGGGATAACAAATGACTTAACATGCTCGCCGCTTTAATAACCCTGTACACCTACAAGATAACAATAACAGAGACGCCACACTGACTGCTCCTTAATTCAATTAAAAAAGCGTGTACAAGCAGTGCGCTGTGCACAAAGACGTCCTCGAGGCAGTGCTCAACTTCATAGCTGAACATTTCTGAGGGAGATGCCAGATGGACACCTTATGTGACTCTTTTGCTTAAAGGGGAGGCTGATACCTCACTGGTAAATAGTCGAATGCCGACTTTCTAACAAGGGAGAGATGAGCAATTGTCTAACATGTTTTTATGCTGTAAATGGATTACGCACTTGGACTGAATCTGACACCTTATTATATTTCTTAATTATGATCAAGATGGTAGTCTTAGGGCTTTTATTTACACGTACTGCCATCACTTGAAAGCAAATAGTAATACGTCCTTGACATTAGACAAGAGGCCTCATACATTCCAACATCTGTGAATCTGTGTACACAGGACATATCTAAACCTGTGATTTCACTCCATTAAAACATGAAGTAACATTATGAAAGCACACCCAGTTCGTTTCACACCCAGCGCCATACTATATATGTAAAAACAGGATGTGTGACTGAGGGTGGAAGACAAAAATAAAAAGTGGTCAGATGCTTCCAATGTGCATCAATTAACACTGACCTACTGCTCGCCTGCAGGGGGAGGCTGTCATGCTACAACTGAACAATCATTCTGAGTAAATGCAGTTCTTTCTTTTAGAAAATTGCCCTCAAAGATAAATGCTGGCTTGCTGACCCCTAACACAACAGGAAATCTTTCTTTCCCTTTGGACATCACTTGATTTATAAATAAAAGCCAATCCTTATTATTATAATTATCTGCTCCGAAGCAAGAGCGTTCACTGCAAAGATGTGGCAGAAGAGGCGTCCGCCAAAGAGCAGGGGAGTACAGGCAGAGACAAGGACCATGACTTCCCATTATCAATAATAACAAAGTGTTGCTGAATAATAGATTAACTATATACCCATCAGCTACAAAATTGAACCACCTGCCTCATATCGAGTCGGCCCCCCCGACTCGCCACTTACACAGCTCTCACTTGTCAAGTCATGGACTAAGTCCAGTGTATCCCACCCTGAGATATTAGCATCAGATCTGGCCTGTCCATTGTTCGGCGAGGCACTTTCTGCACACACATCATCACTAACATGAAGGGTTTCAGCTATTTCTGCCACAGCAGCGTTGTGGTTTTGGTCCACATGGACCAGTCCTCACTCCCTACGTGTGTTAATAATCCTCAGGCGCCTGCAGCCCTGTTGCCAGCTCACCAGTTGCTCTCCCTGGGCCACTTTTGGTGAGTGGTATCCCCCACATTGGTGCTTGGAACGCCCCATAAGACCTGCCATATTGGTAATGCAATGCTCCAGGCTTGGAGCCACCACAACGTGGCCTTTGTCAGCCGCTCAGATGCTTTCACATGCTGACTATGGTATGACTATGATCACAATGAAACAATAATCAGTGTTAGTCCCTTCATCCCTACTGCTGTGTCTGATAAGTATAATATTAACATTAAGACGTACATATAGAACTAACATCATATATGTTATATAGCTAAAGAAAACTGGTGTTTCTCGTATTATTTTAAGATGCATGAAATATTGACAATCGCCACTCGCAAACAAGCAACATATCCTTTAATGAATTGGCGGAGACACACAAGAGGTAAAACACATGTGGGACGGCAGTGAGGTAAAGGTCGCTGATAATTAAGACACTAATTAATCCGTGACCCAGCTGTCTGGCCGACCCACCGTCTACCTGCAACATGTTACCCGTTCTATTGTCTCTCTGGATCGCTGTCATACACACGCACACAAACACACACACACACATCTGATAAAGAGGGCAGATGGACATAAAGGACAGAGCAAAGACACTACGCAATATCCGGGTCTCTTCGCACACTAATGCACACTGATGTCCGCCATGTATATTCAGAGTAGCGTATCCCTATCCAAGAACCTGCCCCTGTCACTAATGTTCCTCCTTGTCGGAGACAAAGCAGTTTTAAGACTGGAGGATTTGGCAGGCTCCACCACTTGCGGGCAATATTTCAACCCATCCATCTCGCTAGGATAATAGAGTGTCCTTGCTTTTCAACGCCCGGAGGAGTGACCAGTTATCACAAGCCACCAGCTCCATTGTTAATAAAACAGGGGTTGGGGAGGATCAAGAATAAAAAGAAAGGATGGAGAGAAGGGCAGGGGAGAGATGGGCGCGTGTTATTTTGACAGACACCTCACCAAGGTGAAGTTGATCACGATCAGCAGTTACCAAGCTGGCAGGTGTTCTCTTTCTTCGCCATCTCCGCTTTGGTTTCTAAGAAGATAAATTTAGCCCCATCGCATCTCTCTTCAGGCCGCGCGGGGGGGTGGGGGTGAGAGGGGAGAGGGTAGATGAGAAGAATTGGAGTGGAGAGGTGGGGCATGCAGTGTTAGGCTGATCTAGCTAATGGCCAAACTGACCTTCAGAGAAAGTCAAACAGTAAGAAGAGGAAGTAGTGTGTCATACAAAGTCACTGCAGATTAATCCAGGGAGCTGGATTTACTCCTGACTTTGCAGCTGCTTTATGGTTTCAGGGCGGTAGACATAGGATTTCACTTAAGATAGATAAAGATACAGTACACAAACTTATATGTTTGCTTGGTGTTGTAGTTGTTACAGTCTACACAGAATCTATGGATATTCAGTTTTTCTATTTCTATTTTGTAGAACTGCTTACTATATATTTAATGCTTTTGTTCCGTTAACCACATAATTTGCTTGCTAATTGGCCCTAAGATTAAAAATATTCCCATAAACACGCAAATACAATGACGTTCACATCGGGAGCGGCACAAGCGCAGTGGAAACATCTATAGCCTGAACAAAGCACCTGTCTCCAGTAACCACCACAGTGCATAAATCTGTCACAAGCAAGTGACAGAGTGGGTGTGAATGCATTCTCATGGGCTTTATTGATTGTTGACTATGTGTTGGACATGTGGAATCAGCCATGTAATATTACAGGCGCCGTACGTGATTCCGTGATATGATATGAGGACCATTCCAATCGATGAAATGGGAAGTGAGTGTGGTTTTTCCACTAGTGGTAATTTGGCATTTTCTTAAAATGTGATCTATTTGTGTGACAGCTTGTATTGTTGTCAATACAAACAAACTAAGCTTTCCCAATGCAAACCTTAGTACAAAGTCAATTCTTTTTGCCTGCACCTTACCATAACACTACTATATTGCATATACTATATCAAGCACAACTGTAGAAAGGCTGACTAAAGCCCAGCAATGCATGGTGGCTATATTATTTGGAATTCGAGAAAAGAGCAGAACAGATTTCATATATAGTAATATAGCCCCAGGCCGTTCTTCTTCCCCTGCTTTTTATCACATTTACCACTCGACAGTCCGTGGAGCACTTCTCTACTCTACCTGTTTGAGACAGTCTCAGGGAAACACTCACAAAGACAACTGCACCTCTCTGCTGAATATCACCTTCAGGTTTTCCTCAGAAAATTGCAACAACATGCAAAACATGCTGCCGTTGACAAAGGGTTGTCATGGTCCAGAACAGGGATTTACAGAATGGAATTCACAAAATTGTTTAAAGATTGTTTAAAGATTGCCCCCTAGCACAATATGCAAAAAACCATTATAGATTTGTTGCATAATGTTCCACGGGGCACCGTTCAGAGTGAGCTCCGTGGGAGAATTCATACGATTCATAATGCAAAAACAAATATTTTATGAGACATAAACCATTTTAAAAATTGACAATGGATGAGGAATAGTCAAAGGGTGGTAGCAGACACAATGTATTTATGGACACATGTCATGGTTATTGTTGTAGTATTACTGGCTATTGCATTTTCAAACCCTCTAATGCCTCCTCCCTCACCCAAGCCTGCAAACAAATATGATTTAGCACTCCATCACAGTCTCTTTCAAAAGTCCAAATACTGTCAACATTAATAGCGCCAAGTGTCTGTAGCATTTTGCTAATGTGATTTTCAGGCTTAGTCGATAAGTACATTTCAGAGAGTAATACGTTTATCCTACGTGTAAACCTTGTAAATGTATTTGTCTTTGGCTCATTCTCAGCCTCCGCCGTGACATCGACAAGGATTGTTTCTGACAACATGCCTAATGTCACCTTGATGCAGTGGAAGCTTGCACAACTACAACATTAAATGCCGAAGTCCAGCGATGATGTCATGAAAGTCACATCTTCCCACCACTAAGTCTCAAATATGTTTTATGTTTGATATTGTGAATTTGAAAGACAAAGGTTACATTCCATGTGTCATTTCAATGCCATACAGAAAAATCATAAAGGCATACATCGTTGCTATCTTGGATCGCCAATATGTTAATACATTTGGAAACTACAGTTCTCCAGAAAATACTATTATATACATGTGGGCGTAAATACATGACCCTTATAAGTCTAGATTGCACGGAAAGAATTTTTTTTTTCCCAGTTTCTGACCTACAGAGGCACCATTTTCTCAAAGTCTGCATAAAATTAAACAATTAGTGATAGTGTTTGTGTGACCAGGCCCCACTCAACAGTCCTCCCAAAGACACACCAACCACTGGACTGGATAATTTTAGCCAGCTGTGCCTTTTCACGTTAGCTCTTGCCACTCTCCCCACCCCTCCCTCACCCAACAACAACTCCCTGATGCACTCCGAATGACAGTGGAAAGGAAATTATCGAACACCAATACAATAAAGCTGTCTGGTAACTTAATAGGGCTGCTGAGTAGGGGCACCGTGGCCATCTTGCTTTGAGGCGATAATGAGAGTCATCATTCCCTCCTGGGCTGGAAGAACGAGGCCTCCTTTGTGATGATGGTGTGTGCGTGTACGCATGTGTGTGTGTGTTGGTGTTGCTTGCATGTGTGTATATGTGTGCGTGTGCATGTGCATGCATGTGTGTGTCTATCTTTGAGCTTTTTTAGTCCAGTGAGGCCCAATAAGCAAACAGCACAGTGCTTTAACGAAGCCAGGGAGCTCTCTCGTTGACTACAGCTTGGGAGAGATCTCTGAGAAATTCTCTTCATTAAATCAGGCTGAAGCCAAAATATTGACATTGGAGGCTTTAGGGAAACACAAAACATAGACTGTTCCATACATCATATGGCAGATTCTTCGACCATTGGTCTTAGCTTGATAAACAAAGCTGTCCCACACCAAAAGTTGCGATTGTAAATGAACCTGAATTCTAATATAACAGAAGCCGTAATTATGCATTTGTTACAAGCTACGAGCTGCTGCTTTGCCACTGGACTCTTATTAGAATTATTCATGAAACTGTAAACAAAAGGCAATATTTCTATCTGTCTAAATCACCGGCAGGGTTTCCGTTGGATGGAATTGTACAAATTAAGGAACACCATCTACAAGCAGCTTATGGGATACTGTCTGAGTTATTTACATGTTGAGTTATTCCATCTTTAGTGCTTTAATAAGCATTATGATGTATTGTTTAAGACTGGAGAGAAAACAAGTGCACCGAGCGGTAAAAAATAAAACAGTGCAGATCAGTCTGGCAGGGGAAACTGTGCAGTGCCGGCTTTCACTCTGTGCCCATTATACCAAAAGTTGTAAATGCATCATTGTTAAGCATGGCCTGAGAAAAGTCTGTAACAGGCATGGGGAGGCAGCAATCACATAGCATCTAGTGTTTACAAATGTATGATACACGGGATGATATATTCAAACCCAGCTGTCTATTCAATGCAAGCTGCTTATGGTGCAAATACACAGAAACACATTTTTCATGTCATTCTCCTCTAATTATACACACACACTGTTTTAGTCTCTCACTCTGCATCCACTGCCCACACAAATATAACAACTTCATACCGCTCCGAGTGTCTCTACAGCGTTAACGTCAGTGTTTAGGGGATATTTTCATAGTTTAAATGTGGCCACGTAAGTAAAATGACTGCATAACAACGTGTTTGGGTATCTGATCCCACCCCAAGGGAGTTTGGGCGGGAGGGATTGTGCTCCCTGTTTATATCAAGTCTATATCTCTGTGTTGTTTGCTTTCCACAGTTGCTGATGGTGGGACCCAAGGGAGCATATCAAGTGGTAAATGTTTAATTTAAAGAAATCTGAGACAGCGAATAAAGGAGGAAAAGATAGATGATGACTTAGAACACAAATTGTTGTGGTCTCTCCTGTCGTGTCTATAAAACGCACACACACCTACAGTACAAACATCTCAGAGTCCAGAAGTCCTTCACAAAATATAAGATATGAAACAAACTGAAAATAATTTGAATGCTGTTTGTATTTGCATGTGTATGTTAGCATTAGGTTCACTATATTTGGTCTTATCGCTTTCATAATCTATAATCACTCTGCTGCCACAATAATAACACCAGCAAACAAACCAACTCACACCAACTCACCGGTCGCACAACCTGTATGCACCAACCCTTACCCAACCGGTCTTAACAAAGATATTTTAAACAGACTATACCTCACTGGATTCACAAAGGCACATAATGCACATAGTTTGACTTACAATAAAAAAAAACATTAAAAATATTTAGTAACCTGCTGTACATAGATGGCTCCATTACTCTCCTGACTTATCCTTTAAACATTTTGAGTTTTCAAACAACATCATTAGAGCACAGCCATTAAACCAATTATCCAGTGCACAACACGTCCGTGTGAGTTTTAAGTCATTGCAGCAAGGCTTATTATCCTTACTAACCTCGGAAGTGTTTAAAGCAGTGAGGGAACTTAGTGGTTCTCCATTTTGTTTCTGACCCACTCTCATCCCTAAGAATGTCATAGCTAATTACCACAACATTCTGGCTGTTAAAAAAACGTACAAAGGAAAAGAAACTGAGCAACAAGAGATGGGGAGCAATTTATGAGTTTAGTTCACTTAAATTAAAATTATCACCAATCTCATAAATGGCTTCCTGGATGAAAATATGTCATGCAACTGGAGCACTCTACCCCCCATGGATATATGTTTATACACACTGACCAGCCTCAGTATAAAAGTGGGTGCTTGTTTTACTGTGGCAGAGCACAGCAAATTGTGCTTCACAATGGAGGCCGGATAAACTGAGACTCCCAATTTTACAAGTCCCCCTCCCCATGTTGATAAACTACTGCTGATAAGAGAGAGTAAGAAAAACTGACATCATTAACATTCACCAGTGTGCAAGCACAGCAACACAAGCAAACCTCCTCCAACCCCCAGATGACTATCAAGCACTGTGTTTCCTAAGCACAGAGGTAATGAGACAAATACTTATTACTCAAGTAAAAATGGCATGAATATTAGCATCGCATTAGGCTGTGAATTTAATGATGTCGTCAGTATAATATGTCACAGTAAATAAGAGGCAAAAAAAAAAAACTTAAACATTGCAGAGCAGGAGAAAATATGAAGAAATCAGTCGAAGTGCAGTCATAAAGGGAAGCATGGCTGTATGCATGGATGAAGTCATGGATGAGTAAATGATACTGAATCTAACAAATCATAACTGAGCTTAACATGCCATTGCATGGTATGCCGAAGTGCAATTTTATCTGAGGCTATTAAAAGCAATGAATTGTGTTAAGTGAATTTATGGTGATTGTTTAGGGAGAAACGGCACCATCAGTACTCACTAAAGGGGTGCAAGGGGTCCAGTATTCAGGGTTCAGCTCTGCTCGTGGACGAAGGTCCAGATATTCGGGATTCAGTTCGGTTCGGGCACGAGTTAATGTTCCCTTCATGGAAAATTGGAAAAAGATTGAGTTAGAATGGCTTATTTAGCTTTCGGCGGTTTGTCACTTGTACAACTGGACGAAAACCTATGAGTTCATAGAGTCTTAAACTCCACGTTTCACTCCGGTGCGAGGACAAGTAAACCCAGTGTGAAATTGAATTCATCATTATTCTCAAAACTGTTCTACCGCCCTCACATGAGCACGATTCCACCGTTTACTGAACAAAGCCACGTTATGAAAAATGCAAACAATTAAATTCCTGGGCGCCTGATCAAAACAGTTTTGTGATTATATAATTATATAACATCACTATAATAACGTTTAATATTTTATAATTTATATAAAAATGATAATTTTATCATTTAAAAGACCATACATTTCAAACAAGCAAGTAGAGAGGGAAAACTCCTTTCTAACTGGTAAAAACAGCCATCTGCCTCAATCAGTAATAAAGATATACCATTAGCAAAAAAATCATTAACTAAGACTATTCACTGTAGGGCAATTAAAAATGTCAATTTAACAGTCCACAGTGAATATATTCAACAACATTTCATATAAATTTAAGAGCAAATTACATTCCACATGTTGATGATGATGTTAGAACCCACTTTTTCATTCCTGGGGCCTTATGGCCTAAATGGCAGGCCAGTCGAATGGACTGAATCTGTTGGGCCCCGTGAGGTCTATGATGTATACTGTAATTATCTGCTGATTCTCAAAATGGCTCCGTGTAATGAGGCTATGCTGCACGAAGCCCCAGGCATAAATCACTGTCTTTCACTGACTTCCAGATGACCAACAACAACACAGTGTAAACTGGGGGGAAAGTAAGGGATGGGTTATCTCTGGAGTATAGAATCCAACTTAGGCTTCTTATCAGCAAAGGCCATACTGTTGGCCAAACTTACTTCCTGCTCCAGACAGCTTTCTGTTTCCCAAATACAGCTGATACACGTAAACATCTTCTGTTTTGAAACCATTTACAATTTGGCTTCCACTGCATTAACTGCTTGCAGCTGCATTTAAACTCTGCAACATGGTTTTTCAGAAATTCACACACAATACAAACAAGTAAACTCATCCCAACTCACATAATCCCAGCATTCAGTTAAAGACGTTTTGATGCACATATAAAACTGTTGCTTGTAGGAGGCTCTTGGTAAAACACAAACAAGCTTCAGTTATGTTGTTGGCGAAAGGGCACGGCAAACATTATCACAGCACATACAACATAATCGGCTTGAAAACAACACACGGTTTTTGTTAGTGCAGCGGTGTCAAACAGGGACAGCCGGTATCCCATTTAATGACTGAAATTTGTCTCTTCCAACAACATCGTCTTAACTCATTAAAAATTAACCCCTCGCTGGCCAAAGCCTTTCACAAGCAGGTTTCCTTGTTAAGTCTGTAAAAGAGCAAGTGCGATACTCAATGCAATGTCAAAGTAAGACGGTTCTCCGGTATAAATTTAATAACCAAATACGCTATTTAAATGCGGTAATGAGCGTCATGTTGAAAACATACTCGGATGCACCAAATCTGTTCTTGTTGCTTCGAGATCACAGGGGAGACGGCAGAGCATTTAATGTCCCGCTGGGGAAGTTGTTTACCTTAAGCGTTTTAAGTCTCTAATAGTCCACACAAAACAAATGTGTTTCAGTTTCACAATAATTGAATTTACTGCAGAAACATACCAGACCTTGGTCTCGTGTTTCTTCTTCATTAGCTGCTCACTTCATATTTACTCATACAGTGAGTGTATAGTAAACAGAACGGACCCCAAATGTCACCTAAAAACAAAACATGTCATTATCACATTATTCAGCCAGGCCTCACATTTGTCTGTTGTGACTTTTGAATGAATATATGCAGAGAGGAACTGTTCTATTCACCATTCAAACACCAATATGCTGCACATTTAATATAGAATAAACGCATTAGATTGAGCTTTCCCGCAGTACTGTCTGTCAGCAACACTGTAACCTTTAGCTCATAGCAAACATAAATCTCCATCTCCCCAACAATTCTCTCATCCAAACTGTTTTTTTTTCTATTTCCCTGCAAAGCAGAGCAAGTTGTAGCATGACACCAGTCTTCGTGTTTGTTTTGTTTGCATCTTCTTCCGCATGAGATTGTTTCAAAGTGGTGAAGTCGGGTGACGTGTCACTTCCTGTGGGCATTCTACTTTTAGATTTTCTTCTTTATTTACCTGAAATCAACATTCGACTTACTTACTTAGAAGTATTTAATTTAATTAAAAGTACTTCATTTGCACTGTCATTTCAAATGGTTTGAGTGTGCATACAGTAGGTGACTGGGTCTGTTTGGAGAACACTGATTAGCGTTCAGTTATAATGAACCAGCTGAGTGGCTGAAGAGACTCGGAGTGGCTTGGCTAATGGAAACAGAACGAGGCTATTTCATTTCATATTACACATAAAACCTTTTGCCAAAAATGTTCATGTTCACTGGCATCAGTCGGAAACCAAAAGCTAAAGTTGCTGCTCCGTGCAGCCTCAGAGCACAGCATGATCGCAGAGCAGAGCAGAACGATCATGTGATTATTATCACGTGTTTGTGGGCGATAGAATGGTGCAAAGATGCTGTCTACAATTAAACAAAGATACAAAATCAAAGTTAGAGATTGGTTGGGTTATTATGAGAGGT
The DNA here is from genome assembly GCA_016785345.1 of Trinectes maculatus. Taxonomy (NCBI): domain Eukaryota; kingdom Metazoa; phylum Chordata; class Actinopteri; order Pleuronectiformes; family Achiridae; genus Trinectes; species Trinectes maculatus. The sequence continues at coordinate 69,296 of JAFBJQ010001247.1, forward strand.
GAAAGAAAAATGATTATTATGAAACTGTAGTGGGACAAATTAGACAATTATGGGCTGCCACAGTTATGGGAACATGGGAAACACTGTGCACATCTTTTAGTGCAGCACAAAAGCTTGTAAGAGGTCTGCGGATACTGAACCCGACGCACATCTTTTCTTGTAAAATGTCAGGTGTAATTGGTAACACTGGTGTTATCATAACTTTACTACCCAGTGTGGAAAATTTCCACACCGTGACATCCCTCGCGTGCAAGATGCAGACGCATGATAAGTGAATATATGGCACATTGCACTCGTGTGGGAAGACACACAATAACACATTTGCTTCCAATTCAAGACAGGTTAAATGGTATCAGTGCCACTGAGGACACTGTGGTGGTGGGCAGCCGGGATCGTTATATAATGGAGAGAAGCATTCAGCAGCCATCTCCTGACATCTTTGGAGGGTGCTGACACATCCAGCGTTCTCATTTCACACGCCCTGATGTGCAATCCGTGCAGGATGACAATCATTCAAACAGTAATCACTCAGTTTATGAAGGTAAAATGTTGTGTTACCAATTCTCCTGCACGGCTGGCTAACAAACAAAAAAAACTCTGAGAAGGAGTGAGGCTGAGCAAAACAAGCTCAAAGCCAACAGGAAAACCTTTGCATGAAAAAGTTTCTATAGCTGCTGCTTTGTGGGCTGCGCATGTAATTTACTTGTTTGGATCAATAATATCTATCTATCTATCTATCTATCTATCTATCTATCTATCTATCTATCTATCTATCTATCTATCTATCTATCTATCCATCCAAGTACACGCACAAGATTCAAACAAAGGATCTCTCCCTATTGTAGAGATCCTTTGTTTTAAAGTTACAACTTTAGCCACTGAAACATCTTTCATAATTTATAATAATTCATAATTTAATAATTTACATTTTTCACAATCAAGTTCCAAAAAACCAAATGGTCACAAGGAAGGACGACACTCGAATAAGCCATTATGAAATTACAGCCCCTGGTGTTTTGGCCAATGTCTGCGTGTTTGTTTACGGAGGGTTGTTTCTAAAAACTCAAACTTAAACTTGTGATTTCTCTCAACCAGTGAATATTTGTGTCCTTAAATAAAATTAACTTAATGATCTGTGTGTAAAGGGTAAAGGTAAGATTGACAATGCACTGCAGAAAAGTCTCCATAGACTTGTAAGGCTGCTATGCTGAACTTGTCCTTCTACAGTGAGCTGGGAAGATGAGCTTCATTAGGGGGATAAAACACACTTTAATTAGCTATACCATTGGTCTAGCCCTGCCAAGCCTTCCCAGTCACAGCAGACCTTTACTTCTGTTTAATTACCTTTGAGATATAACTGTGCGCACTCTTCCTTGACATCACAAGACAGCATTCGGTTTTCAACAAGTTGTGTGTGTGTGTGTGTGTGTGTGCACGCGCACGCGTGTGTGTGACTGCTAGAAAAGAAAACAACATGATTACCTTGTGACTGTGGTGGGAAGACTCATGAGGGAAAAACAATACTTTGCGCATCGGGTACGACTCATCCAGGCAGCCCCACAATCATTATTTATTCATATTGACTCATTACATCAACATATCAACACAACTGGTGTGTTACTGGCTGAGTCAGTATAAAATTTTAGGTTTAAAAAAATGAGTGGAAAAAGATGATATACAACAATGAGCATATTCTGCTAATGGTAGTGTTAATAGTTAACACTTAGAGCACAGTAAAATCAATCACAGCATCATCTGACTTGTCTCTGAAAATTGCTCAGTATCGCCTGATATATTATGGCTATAATCGGCCTGCGCTGGCAACGGCTGCCAGTGTCTTAGGAGCCTGCTGACTTACAGTCAGAGCTGTGTTAATGCAAATGAGGCCATAAAATGGCCCTGTGTGAGGAATCTCCCTCTGGACATCAGATGGAGATCAGCTGAACGTTATTGTCATTATTGTCTCTTATTCCCCAATACACTCCCTGCTTTATACTAAACAATTTGATTACCATCTGTAACGCCACCGCCGGTTTTAGTTTTCACATGCATTTCTGTTCGTGTCTATTTTCAGTACTTGTCTGCCTTGGGACAGATAGCTTCATAACAAATAAGATTAAAAAAAAAAAAAAGTAGCGTGACTGGAATAAAAACGAATGCCAACTTTGGTGTGGTTTGTTTGACCCTTGTGGAGAGATTTAATAAGGCGCTAATTACTAGTTAAATGTAATAAGGACAACCGGGTACACGGTTGTTGAATGCTCAACAGGCTGACAGCAACATGGCTGAAGTGTTCCAGCAAATAGTTTCTATCTTTTCTTGTCCGGTGTATCTTTTTTTTCTTCTATTCGATTGGACGCCATTCCTGAACAATATAATAAGTGTTCAACATTGGTGTGGTTGGACCTCTAGGTTGTTTGGATGCCAGGAAGTGTGCAACGCAAAGGAAAATGGAATAAAGTGGGAAAGAAAATTGATAATGATTACAAGGCAGTTGCTACTAACTTATTTATAGAAAGCTTTTGAGTTGCCCGGGTGAGAAAATCTGTGATTATTATTCTTTGATTCACAAAGCTATGCTGTGATTGACCGTTCTCTTTGGTGGCGGCGTTAAACTTTATGTTTATAGGTCCTGCTGTTAAGACCATTTGCACACTCCCCATTCCACACACTGAGTATTGACTTTCCATTTAAGACGATGGCGGGGAGGCTCTATAATGGAAATGCATGCAATGGTTATTGCAGTAAAAAATATTTACATGGGCATCTCTGCACTGTTGCAGAGCAAAGAGGATATGTAGGTTGCACTGCCTTGCTTCAAGAGAGCAAAGGGAGAAGGATGCATCTCTGCACTTTGACCCCAATTTCATCCTCTGTATTATCATATACACAAAAATAATATTTCACATGGAGAATCCGTCTATGTGTAGGTGTCTTCTGGCAATAATTTATTGAGAAATTATGTTCGCTGGGATAATTAATTATACAGGTTTGAAAGTCCTCCGCTAGGTGTAAATCACACAGACACAGGAGTTTAGAGATTGGGGGGGGAGTAACTGTAACGCAGTGGACTGTTATCATGGTTATTCAATGAAGGTGTTTGTGAGTGAATTGAAAACAAATTAGGTTAAAGTCTTGTGACAGGATAAATAAGACCTTGATCAATTAAGTGGTTGAAAGAGACAGCAGTCTGGCATTCAAGGGGGGGCAGTCCTGCTGCTACAGTTCCATTCTCCAGCCACAGTGAAGCATCGATTCTCCCTGGCACCCTGTCCTCGTCATTACATCGATGCTGAGTCCAGCCCGAACCCTTTTCAGCAAACTCTAATGGCTTCAAGGAATCCAGCCGGACTTGTGGCAGAATCCTAATGAGCAGATTTTATGAAATTGCAGTGGACGGAGGAAAAGGTCGACTCCTGCAGGTCGCACGAAGAACAAGTCGGGCGCATTAACGGAACAATTCGCCAGACATTATGGCACAGTTGGAATTACTTGTGTTCTAAGATGCTGAAATTAGATGGAGGCGATAGCGAGGTCAGCTTGTCTGATGGAAATGGTAGCAGTAACAATTATACACTGACTGAACAAACATTTCATCTGTTTAAAAGACTCTTTCCTACTTACAAAACGCCAAAAGTCATTCAAGTTGACTGAGATCAGTTCCGTTTCTTATTTTACTCCATCTGACTTTCACTTAAGAGAGCCTGTCCGTCACAGAGTTTATTTTTTTGAAAAGGGAATCGAGAGCATGACTCAGGGGGCAGAAGTTAAAGTGAAGTCCTTACTTGAAAAAACACAAACCCAAAAAAAAAACAAGGATGCAAAAATCCAAGCAAGCAAATAAAGTACAGAGGGTCAAAAAAAAAGAACAGACAAGGTCGAGAACATGATCAGGATTAGAACAGGCAGAAAAAGAACAGACTGCTGCAAGGCCAAGAAGGGTGGCACGAAGGCAGCCTGGCAGAGATCCAGCGGAAATGGACCAGCGCATATACGAGGCAGGCAATGTGAATGAGTGAATGGGCATCTGATGAGTTCAAGTGGGGAGGGAGGCAGGTCGGGTGGGAGTGACAGGGTCTGAAGTGACAGTAGGCGAAGAAAGAAAATGAATGCGTAAATACGCTGCTCTGAATGAAAGGATGAATGATACTGAAAGTCAACACAATTACCGGACATTAACTAGCATCACATCAGACTGGTCAGGACGGGAGGATGGAACTTCATGTAAAGGACAGAATGTGTAATGTACTAGACGAAGGCTTAAACCCCATGTTTCAGAGCAAAGCTCTGGAGGGGACACATGGTGGTCCGGAGAAGCAATATGGAAAATGCAGAGCACCCGGAGGTTGAGGCGGTTAATGGACCAGGCGCTTAGCTCACTCTGTGAATGCCATGGTCACATAGGATGGACCATGGCATTCACCACTGTGAGTTGCTAATCATGGCAACGAAGAGGTCCTCACACACTGACGACGTATTGGCTTGGACAGACGTTTGCCACCGCGTCCCGTCCTGCCAGCACAGTTTAAACATGTCCGGGAAAAGAAAACAGGATGACAAGCCTTTCATCTCTCAACTATTCAGAACTTTTCATTTCACTGCCGCGTCTGACCTTATAAAAGTGCTATTCAGGGAACTCTCCTTAAAGAGCCGTCGTTTAACAGAAAGCACACTTCCCACAGATCGGATGGGTTCCTGGTGGTCACTTTCTTTTTCATGCTTTTGTGACCTTTATTTTTACAAACAGCAGTTTGTGCCTACTCCACACAAACTATACATGCATATATGCATATATACATACTTACATACATACATACATATGTACATACATTCATACATATAGGAGACATATTAGCCAGAGTGCTGATAGTGAGCATTACTTGTATGTTACTGTTCACCATATAAACATCATTTTTAATAACTACTCTTTGGGTTCTGCACACAAATCCACTGTCACTCTTTACAACCTGATCTGGAGGAATCTCCTAAGTGAAGAAAAAAGCGGCCATCCTCCAAAATCCCCTGATTTTCTGATCTATCCGCCCATTTGTGTTTGTCTGCTTCGTCAAAGTTTTGGATTCTGATCGTGCTTTGAAAGCACTCGGAGGGTTGAAGAAGCTGAAAAGTGCCGTGTTCAAGTCATCTGAGAGATCTCCCTTGGGGCCGAGTGATGCTTTCACTCATATAAATCCAATTCACAACGCACATGTCCAACATCAGACCCACTTTACATCGGCCTATTAAATATAATATTGGACAATGAGGGGTAGAATAGTTGTAAAACTGCTAAGCATCCTAAAGCTCCCAAATCTGTCTATTTTGTGTGTTTGGGTTTCCTTGTCTGCCACACATCACTAGCACTTGCATAAGGGATAAGGGCCGTTGTTCTGTGACCATCCACAGTGAGTGCATTCCATTCATTCCTTTTTTCCTCGTGGGGTTTCTTAAATTCTCAACAAATACAGACTTTCAGGACTGAATCCCGCATAGCCTTCAGGAAGGGCACAGCATACATGAAAACTGAAAGGCAATTTTTTTTTTCTGTTGTTTTTTTCCTGAGCTTATGTTTTTAGTCTCGAAAGCAACAGTGAAGTGTCAATTTAAGGCATGTTAATGCAGTCGCAAGTAAAGACAGCATTTACAGGCAACTAACAGGATTTTAAACACTTAACTTGTTAAATAGCACTGCTTAACTGATAAACACAAAAGACTGCACTGTTAATTGAACACGCATTCTTGAAATGCCTGTACATAAAATTGCCTGCACTCGTTAATTAGCTATTTCATAATTAAAATATTGAAATGTTGAATACTGTTTATACATGTGTATAAAATACTTTATACTTACATATCATTGACAGTCCTCCAGCTTTAATAAATGTAAGGAGCTATTATTTATAGTTTCATAAGTTGATCATTTTAACCTCTTCTATATGGCACTCTGTAAAAAAAAATACCATATAGAAAAAAAGCTGCAAGTGAAAATCTTTTATGGTGATGTCCTGTGATCTTTTAATTTATGTACACATTCAGAAAGGGTTCAATCAGATTTCCGGCCTCCAGCTGACTATTTGGCCAAAGTGTAACTATTAATGATCTTCTTTTACTGTCTCAAAAGAAAAGGCTTATCAGATCACGGCATGGTAATAACATCACTGTGAAATTTGCTACTGGTAGCAGTTGTGTTTTTTTTTCTGTCAGACACTTGTAGTCACAGTTGGGTGCCAAGTGTGAGACGGGTAACCACGACTCAGACAGGAACATCACTATCAGACATCAAATTAAAAATTCATCGGCTGAAAAGATTTGTGGATGCGCGTCTGTCAGCATGTTGAATGCTGTTTGAGAATGTTTGTGTTTAGATGTTCGAGAGCTGAACAGCTGACACGTGTTCGAAATACTCTGGTTTGTCAGCACTTTTTAAGAACCGTGGGACGTGCAAGTTGAGCATGCATACTTCTTCTTTTTAGTGCTGGAGCCAATTTGTCAGTGGGTAAAAAAAAAAAAGTCTTTAAGACGCCAAAAATGGCTGAAAAATGAGAAACCCAGTCCACCTGTGCTAAAGCATATTTTACTTTACATTGTCATAAATATGCTTTTCATCAGGTTTTAGTAGATACAAAAATTAAATATGTGCTAAATGAGCTATAGAAAACAAAGTAAATGAATAAAGTGATTCAGGTTTGGGTCCATCTGTTTGGAGGATTGTGTTTGTTTTGTAGTATTAAAATAAAACAGAGCTTTCTTCACACTGCCATGCATTGAAAAAGGTTAATCTACTCACTCTGCACCACTTTGGCAAAAAATAATATGTAATTCACAGCTTTATTTGAATCAGTGTTGTTCTATGTATCTTTTTTTTTACATGATAGCAGGACGCCAACTGTCTTACTATTCTCCAAGTTTACTTGTGAGAAATAAAATTGGATGCCTCAGGAAAGATAAGCTATAGTAAAGTAATTCACTGCTGTCATACTGGGTTAATGCATGTAATATATTTTCCCTGTTTTTCTGTGTCACTGTGAAGTTGAAGAAAGATGGAGGTGACCAGGTTTATCACGGCTCCAAGATGCAATTTGGAATTGCAGACTGATCTGATTTACATTGCTCCGAATGGTCGTCCTATCCTGTTTCGGATACATGGAAACCTAAACAAAGTCAACACTTCAGAGACACACAGAGACATACACAAAACGAGGACCGTATGCTTCCTGACTTCCATGCAGTATGAAATATGAAAATATGGTTTTATGGTTAAAGACGTCAACATTTATTAATATAGGATGCAGAGATTTTTTTCTAGCCCCTAACATTGCTAGGGTTAGGGTTAGTTTAGGGTTAACCCTAAGGCCAGAGGTTTAAATCACATGCATGTTATTTAAGATTTCACTTGTTAACCACCTTTTAATGTTTAAATGTCAAACACGTTGTTTACTATAATTAAAAAATATATTACATCAGAAGAAACACCTGATAGCTTCATTAGTGGGTTGTAGGGTGTCTTTTCCACATGAATATGTAAATCATCAGTACACCTGAACGCCAAGGGCAAAAACCCAGCCGGTAATAAATCACAAAGCGATAAGAAATAATATTAGAGGGGATCCGAATGCGTCAACAGCAGCGCCACATAAGGTAATCCGCGATTAATAACAAAGACATCAGATGTTATCTGTCCTGGTCAATCTCTAATGTCAGGGAATTAGATGAAGTCAAGTGTGTCAGCAAAGCTAATGGTCCGGAAAAAAAATCATCTCAGCACTGATGCGAACTGAGACAAGCGCACATCATCTAACTCAGTGGTTCCTGTCAGTGTCACCGGGGTCAGTGTCACCGGGTTCGTGTCAAACCTGCAAGGCGTTTTTTTGTTTCATGCAGGCCCAGATGGAAGTGGTTTATTAGGACACTGGTGCAAGAATGTGCTGAGCACAGCCTCATCCCATTTAGGGAGCAGGACCCCTTCTCTGTGATGATATATACTGGTATGATTTGATTACGATAGAACAGCTAAGCCTATTTGAAAGCAGGTTTGGGGAGATGGGATCAGAAGCAAAACCAAAACTCTGATGATTTTGTATGTGTGTGTGTGTGTGTGTGTAATTTTTTATTTTTTTTTAATCAAAAGGTTAATGTCTTTTCATCAACATACAGCGAAGACCCAGAATTGCTGGTCTGGGAAAACACAGTTGGATGTTTAACAGAGGTTCAGTTCATATTGCAGTATTGATTCGGCCCCACACTTAAGACAATTTTTTTGCCCTGAAGGTAACAACAGAGTGTAAAAGTCAGAGAAATCGCAGACACAAGTTTTCGGGGCCTGTGGGAAGAAATTAAGTTCATCCCAACTTTAAAGGGGCTGTTAAATGGAATATTGGATCTAATTTTGCCATCAACCTTTCACTTGTTTCACCATCTGCTATTACAATAAATTCTGAAAGCCCCAAGTTCCTGGCTCTCCTTCTGTTCTGTGCCATAAAGCAGTTTTCTCTGTGTTACTCGGCATATTATCCGTGAAATCCAACCCTGGAGCACGCGGACGTGAAATGCTGCGTATAAACCTGCCACTTCTGACTATCTCCTCTGTTTTTGTAGCATTTCAGTAACGAGAAGTGTTTCATGTCGTATTTGACATTTTCAAATTCCTTTACGTTATGTTTTAAACAACACTGATTGATGCGTTGATACAAGTGCTTCATTGTGACTCACTAAAAATCAAGTTTATTTTCTGTATCTGTTTTGTTTCATAAAATTGCCTGTGGTGAAATCCACTGGCGCTGACTAATTCATATCCAGAATTTTGAAATCAGTGTACTTATTAAAATATAATATTTATCAAAGTGAGCATTGCTCCAAGTTTAGACGGGGGGACATTTAATCCCTCATCAGGATACAGTCTTAAAAAACACTACATTACTACATTTTAAATAATGCAATCAGATCCCTGTCTCCAAGACAACTGCGTTTTGTTAGGTGTCTTAAGCCCTAATGACATCACATCATCAAACTTATTTATTCAGACTTCAGGGAGTTTCCTTTCACAATCAAAAAGGCTTTACATTGATGTTTTTACAGTAATCCAGTGTGATTCTGCATCGTGCATCATAACACACCATGCTTGTCTCTCTCTGCGTGTTACATTCTGTTCTGGGGGGAGTGAGCTTGGTGTTTACATTTGCTTTAAGCGCACAGCCCTTTATGCTACACAAGCCTACACGAGCATTACAGCTAATTCACATACAGTTTTTGTTGACAGGTTTAAAACGCACAAGCCACAGACAGTCGACCTTCATCACACTCTGTTGCCCATACCCATATGCACAGGACACACACACACACACTAATGTGCAGATCGTCTGTAGTGATCGCTGTCTCCCTCCACAGAGATACTTAATGCCTAAATCTCATTCTAACTGGTGGGGAATCACATAATTGGCTGTGGTCCATTTGCTCACCCACGTGTGTGTCCTCTCACTAACAGCAGATTTTAATGAATCGGTTTTACAGTGATTAGAGCTCCCGGCTACTGGGAGGTCAGGGAGGGAGCGAGAGACTCTGACCACTGAGAGCTGGCCAGGCGTGGATGTCAGTAGTCTGCCTGGTGCGAGCAAAGTGTGATGGGCTTAATCAAAACACTGCAGTTTTCTCACTCCCTTGATAACTCTTTGTCTGTTGTGTCACTCTACCTCGCTATCTCTTTCTGCAAGCGTGCAACACTATCTGTCTCCCTGTCTGCTCATGCACACACACACACACGCTCACACACACACACACACTATATTGCATCTCTATTTCCTCCCTGCCAGTGCTATTAGTCTGTACATATAGCGGCCATGGTACCCAGAGAGTATCTTGAGAGGACTAAACAATGGGTGAATGAAGCAATTCAACATTAGACCTGCTCATGTCAATATAGCTTATCTTGTCGAACAGTTGAGGGAAGTAAAAAAAAAAGTAAACATCATCATGTTATTTTATTTGATAATTTTGTCCGTGCAGTTACAATATTGTTAGCAAATTCAATAGCTGGCGCACACTGAGACGGAATTTGGTCCGATCTCCTCTCAGCTTTGTTTTTATGATGTTTTCATAACACGGCGTCGTCGATTTCAGTCGTCACCTCAGGTAAACAGATCGACAGTGCGGCAGCAACGTGAGCCCACAAAGTTGAAATGCAACTCAATATGGTGGTTTAAGTTGACTGCTGGAATGAATGATCGTATCGCGGCAATTTTCCGTGCCATTTCCATTGTGCAAACGTATATTTGCTTTAATGGCACAAAATGTCAGTGTTAAGCGCTTGACTTCAGTACATGCTTTAAGATGCGTTACAATATACTGAACTAACAGAACATGAAATCGCAACTATCAGCTGTTTGTGAACAGTCACAGCGTTAAATGCTGCTTACAGGGTAGTGATGATGAAAGAAAAAGAATGCAGCATCATAATATCACTCTGACAGAGCTCATTCTACCACCTTTATGGGTACTTTTACTTTCGACCCTGATTTTTATAGCCTCATCCATCCATTATCTATACATCTTATACTCTGGGGATCGTGGAAGGAGCTTGAATCAATCCCAGCTGCCACTGGGCAAGAACAAGGGTATAATAACATGAGAACACTGAACACGTAAAATCCTAAAGACACAAATATGCACACGCACAAATACCGTCACTGGCATCTGCTGCATTATACGCGTGACTCATAGCCTGAAACCCAGCCTGAGTGTTGACAAAAAAAGCATGGCTTGCAGCGGTGCTCTGCACAGCCAACTCCACTGATTTACCATGTCAACTTCTCTAATTCACCATGTTCTCCATGTTGGCCAGACAATCCATGTAGACAGCTTCAAACCAGCCACAGTGACAGGAAAGGCAATGGCAGTTGGGGGTCTGCCCAGCGCGTCTCTGGCTATGACACACCTGTCAATCAAATGGAAAAGCCACAGTGTGCACGCCAGAGAGCGCTTGTGCTGGTGCGCCTGCCAAAAGGAGCCACAGATATAATTTATTGTCAGCATTGCTACCTACTTCTCAAATTACTGATACTAGCAGTTTCGACTATTGCCTAATGTTGTCTGATTGCAAATGGAATTTTTGTTTATTTCCTGGATCTTCATATTGCCCATGCAGCATACACAGTAATCTTTTTTTTTTCACTACAATGAAAAGTAAAATTACTAGCCTTGTCAGTCTTTTCATGCAGAACCTATTCAAGGTCTTCATTAAGATTTTTGCCACTGAAGGTTGGAGAATTAAAGTCCGTTTGTAATTTTTTTTTTTTTTTCAAAAAGAAATGACTTGTTCAAGAATATAATTGTGTGGAAGTTTAGTAGCTGTGGTTTGATTTGTCGTGCTGCAGTAAAACACACTGCGCTCGTGCCTGTGAAAATCTGGCCCCTGTGCATATTTATTCATGCAGGATATTGTTTCCAGTGGCTTAATCTCATTTATTTTTTTCCGTCTTTATTTGTTTTGGACACCCTCTGAGAAAATGCTTCAGTGAAAGTCCAAATGTGCAAGAAGTTGGCTTTTGAAAAGCAAACAGGTTTTCACCTGGAAATGCATTATTTTCCGGTTTCTGCAACTGTTTTACCCTCTAACCCTTGTGTGTAATCAGCGCTCGTTTCCTGTTCCTGTTTCCTGTATATCTGTAAACAAGTTGACAGCATGTGACACATCAGTCTGGATGCAAAACCTCCATTTACCTTATTTGACGGGACAAATCAAATGATACGCACCGTTTTTAAATTACCATCCAAATGTCAAGGATTATTTCTTTCTTGCTTCTACTTCAATGATCCTTTCTTCATAGGCTGCTTTACACAGACAAGCCCATTAAAAAGCAACTGATGGCAAAAATTATGTCCAGTACTCATCCGGATGTGAGTTTTGAGTCATTCATGTTAAAAAAAAAAACGATTTAATATCGCACGGAAGTAGAGTGGAGCACAAAATTGAAAAAATAATGGTAAAATAATCTGTATAATCAGTTGTTACGTTTCATTACTTTTCCCTGAAGAGCCCCAGATCTTAAAACACTGCTTATTACAAACACATTCCATACTTTTGTGGTTTTGCTCTGGGGATGCTGTATTTCATTGGATTCATTTATGCATACATTTCTGATGAACTCTTTGTGAACAGTTAATTGAATACAAAAGTACAGTTATCTAATCCCCTAAACACCATTTCTTTTGGTATATTTTTACATTATGATTACCACCTATATGTGGAATATATGGATAATGTTGTTTGTGTGGTTATTATTGCTACTGTTACCTATTTATTTATTTTGTGAGTCTTGCAAGTCACTGTTAAAAGTTTTTTTTTTCTTGGAGGTCTACACTGATATTTTTAGGAGATTAGCTTGTTGCTCAATCGACCGTTACATGATGACAAAACTAAAACTCTCCATGTGTCCCTGGCAGGCTGTATGCTCCAGTGCTCATGGACACACACACACACACACACACACACACACACACACACACACACACAGCATGCACTAGCATTGACTGACTGTAAAGCTGACTGAAGGGCCGAATGGACTATGACTTTATTTACACCTGCTATAAACGTGTAATGTGCATCTGGATATGCTGTACAGCCAATAAACAATCTGCCCATGCCCTTGCGTTTACACATAGGATTTGATGTCTGCATCTGTTGGCTTTGTAATTGTATGTTGTTTTTATGGGTGCTTTGCAAAATAAGGACAGTGCCGGCGAGGTGACGGGGTGCCAAGTCTGTCTATTGTCACATACATGGGCAGATGTAGAGTCACAAAGGCTGATGTTGCTCCAGAGCCAAGACTATTTATTTTCTCTCGTTTTGAGACATTTGAATAAGAGGCGTGGTAATAACGCGCCTGACCTGTCCTGACCAATGCAAATACGTGATCCAGATTGCATTTCCACCTGACTGACTTCCTGGCTGAGATCTGATGATAATGTGGACCAAAACACCACTGGAGGTCTCCAGCCCCCACGTGGGTCATGCTGTTGCTCTTGCTGGTAGAAGGGCTATGCTACAGTATGTTCTAAATGTGAATGTTTTGTAATCCCCTCGTCAGTATGCATAAACACTTTGGGTTTCTTTTTTGCACATTTAAAAGGAGAAGTGTGATGCAACAGTGAAGGTGAAGTATCAGCCTGTGTGTAAATATGATCCCATCACTGTGCCAGAACTATGACCATCCGTAACCTGTCAGGGCCTGCTGGCCTTCATCCATCATCCACAATGCAGCTCTTATTACAAGATGATAGAAACACTGAGCAGGTGCTGTGCTTTCTATCCCTCCATCTTCTCCTACCACAGTGCGTAATGTTAATAATGCTAATGTTTTAGGCTTAATTACAAAGTGATATAATAGGAGGTAATCGATAAATTAGAGGCTGATCACGCATTGAAGCGAGGGTTTGACATTAAAGTGCCGGTGGCAACGCGGCGTTAAAGATAATACAAGAACAGTGAAGAGAAAAATAACCACAATGACAGTTTAGCAGGAGAAGGTCACAGTGGAAATGACTGTTCGCTCGCTGAAGAGCTCGCGAGCCAACTTTTTAATCTCTCTTGTTAAGACGTGTCGAGGCAGTTGCTGCCATTTGCTGTTGCTTTTGACTGGTGTGGGAGTGTGAGTCACTTAACTGCTCGCATCAAAGGTGGGAAACAGTAAACTACGCTTTCTGCTATTAAATCCCTCGCACTGTTCTTATTCTTGTTCATGTTACATGGGTATGTTTGGATAAGTGCATGCTATTTGGTGTTAATGGCAGAGTGTAAGTATTACAGCTACTGCAGTGGTAACTGGCCTTTTCCTGACCTTTAACCCCCAGATGAACCCAGTGGTAGAGCAATAGGCAGTCTAACAAATTTAAATAATTGATTTTAAAATATTCTGCGTTGGCTGATTAAAAACACTTGTTGAATCGATTGTTATATAAAATTGCTGGAGCCATTGATTAATGCGTATTGGAGTTGCATCTCTGAAACAGGTGCTTCTCTCTCTTGGGATGTATTTACATTTTCTTCTTTTTACAGAAAAAAGGAAACACCGTTCTGAACTTTAATCTACACATGAATGCTTGGAAGATGATGACTTGGCAACAAGCTGGTTGTACAAAAAAAGTAGCCAAGATCCATTTTCAAAAACAAACTGAGCTGTGAGTAGTAATGAACATATGTTTGCGTCTTACACTTGATCCAAACACAGATGCTGAAAAATTACAAAAATTTAAAAAAAAAAGTCGACTCCTACATCTCAGGCTACTTTTTTCTCCACATCTCCTCTTATGTTTAAAATACAGAAGAGCACATCTCAAGGCTCTGCAACAAATCGGGAGCGTGTTGTATCACAAAGCGGATAACTGTTATTTCTTTCATTCTTTCTTTTGGCACTTCTCCTCACCTCTGTTTTTTTTCTCCTGTACACACACACACACACACACACGCACACACACACACAGTTCTGTGTGTTGACTGGCTGACTGATAAGACATCAGCTGCGAGTCATCAGGCACATAAAGGGCCTGCAGCACACAGCCTTGCCTTGTCTTGTCTGGCCTCACAGTGAGGGACACATCTCTCCATCCCCGTAGCAATCGATGACACCCTGGTCACCTTTTGTTCCAGCCCCTTCTCCTTCCTCCCTCCTCCCGATCCCTTCCACTAACGTCTTTCATCTCATGACTCACTCGTGTGTTTGTGTGTGTGTGTGTGTGTTGGGCAACTGTGCAAATGTGAAGTCACACAGAAAGACAACCTCGTGCTTACTGTAGAAAGTCTATTAAATTGCTCGGGAATCGAATACATTTCAAAGGCTCCTAAGTTGTTCCCATAGCCTTCAAATTCTCTCAGGACAATGTTTCCATTCTGTTTGTGCTGCTAAACCACATGACATGAACAGAGCAACGACAAGCGGTGAAACAGAGATTTGTCAAACTTGTTCTGAGGCGGCTCTATGACGTGCCTGCTATCTTTTAAGGTTTTCAACACAATCTTGTTGAAGACACCACAGGCAGGGGCTCCGTATAGAAGGGAAAAGTTAGGACGATTCCAAGGGCCCCTGACTGACAGGAGCCCCAAAAAATAGGAGAGTACACATATATATACTATCTGCGCGGGGGGGGGGTCAATTAGATTTTTTGTCATGGGGTCCCCTGACCACAGGTAAATGGGTTCAACATTTGAACCAAAAAAAAAAACAAAAACAAAGTGTAAATTATGCTTAGAAATGTAAATAGACAAAAGAGGTGTTATTTATTATATTATGAAAAAATATATGAACTAACTTACATGAATTTTTAGACTAGAAAGCTATCTGTGGTTTGCTATGCTTTATCTAAAGTTTTTTTTTTCCTGCGTCATGTTGCTATATTTGAATTCAGGTACATTAAATACAGTATTTACAGTTTTCTGTTTTAATTATGCAGCTTCTCTTTAGGGTGAGATTATCCTTCCTAAATCAAAGCAGAAGGGCTCGTTTGCAAAATCACGGCCAGCTCTCCTTTATGTGCAGCTAATAAAACATGTGTGATGAGTAGCTGGGAAGGTGGCTTTGTAAGTACGAGCTCAGAGGATGAGCGGCTGTGTGAATAATAGGACTTGTCAAACTCTTACAATGCACCAGAAGGATCACAGGCACCAAGAACTAAAAATAACCAAAGCAGTGGTAATGAAATTAAAACAAGGCTGCCTCTACCTTCCCAATAAACCAAACAGACTGATACAAATAGCAACTGAAAACGTTTCTATGTGAGAAATCGTTTCGGTTCAAGTAATGTCTCGGAAAGGCGTCAAGGGTGCAAACGCCTGTTTGTGTGTATGTGTTTGTGAGTGTGCTTTTGTCCGCATCAGACTAAATTTTAAAGGAATGAGCACAAGATCTTTGACAGGAGACCAGATTCTGAGTCAACAAAAACTGTTTGCTGCATTCTTTCATCAACTTTAAAAAGTTAATTTCGGTTTCGTGTTGACTTTTTCTAATACTGAGCCAAAGCCCCTAGTCTCTTTCTAATCATAACAATCACTAACAAGTGTTTTATTGTGGTTTACTTGCAGATGTTGCCGTAAAAATAAATGAAACTTGTGCTATCTAGACATATTCTGTGCTAACATTGTGCAACTTACACACAGTGTTTATAATTTTTGCAATATAATTTTATGCAATTATTCTCTATCTTACGTTGCACAAGGTTAACAGTTGCTATACATTTGCTTTCCAAATAGGGAAACAGACGTTTTCTTTATATCACATTATGGTGAGTGCCTTGTCCTTTAAACAGAAAACCCTGGTTCCAGTATGTCACTCTGCAAACACTGCATACATCTGCTGACTTATGCAGAACTGGTAATGAAGGAGGAAGGAGAATAAAGGTCAAAACTTTGTTTTGAGAAACAAACTGAAAACAAAGTGGATTCTCAAAGAATCCCTTTTTACGTATAACTCTGAAACTGGTTCTGATTAAAAACTGGTCCTTGCTGCTCTCTGACAGCATTTGGAGCCACCGTGCTGAATGGTAGCCGGTGACAGGGAGGGTGCAGGGGGATCAGTCTGATCCGACTGTGGCTCGCGGATAGGATATGAGTGAGCGTTCAAGCTTGAATAGAGGAGAATAACAAATTCAGAATGTCAGCCCGACTGCCAGTGCTGTGATTGGACTAATGCTCCGTGCTTTTCCAAAGCAGCCTCTGTCTGTGCACATCAGCTGCAGCACATCAGACCCTATCAGAAACACAGCTCTGCACAGCTCTGCACAATGAAGTGCCACAGCACAAACAACAACAACAATCAAGAGCCACAGCATCTCAGCGTGACACTCCTAAAGACTGTCGAAGACATCCATTCTCTCGCGCTCAAACACACACTCACTCCAAGTCAGATCCAACTCATGCATGAGAAGACCCACCACTCATAAACACCTGCTCACAAACACGTGTATGGATGTATTCAGGTCTCGTTAGAATCAAAAGCCCTGAGGACCCGACTCCGATGAACTAAGTCTTTGTTTTCTTTACCATCGGCTCAAAGTTAAGGTGTCAGTTAGATTTCAGTGGGTTGTTGCCTCCAACACAATGAGAGGGTACTCCCAATTGTTAGCACAGCTGCACACACCTGCTGTTGTTTGCAGTAACTCGGCAGTCAGATCATTTCCTTTGTTTTTATCATCTAATGGCACAATTGTGTGCCACAGTACACAGCTCCCCAGAGCCTAGGTAATGGTGGAGCGACGCCACCCTCTTTCCAAAGCAAGCCATGTTTACTCTTATGCAGAATGACAAGCACATGCAGGGAAACTGACAATGTGCAAGTGTAAATTAGGTCCCCAGTCTGCTCCGCATTAATTATGAATTAAGTATAATTGCGATGGGATTTTCTGAAGTCTATTCATTTGGACTGACAGTAATGTGAATATATTCCTGGGAAACCGGCTGTAGGTTTTAAATGGCTTTTTAAAAAAAAGAAGAAGAGCTCAGACACAGCTGGTCATAAACGCCAAAACAAGGCACGACAACTAAAGGAAAGGTCTACACACTGTTTTGTTATTTACCGTAATTAAGACAGGAGAGCGGTGATAAGGACGCTTGAAATAATATGGTGTTTCTTATAAACTTCGAGTTTAACTCCAATTATCTCATAATGTTTGTTTGGTTTTTTTTTTTTTTTGAAAAACAAATCCAAATCTTGTTTGGAAGAAACAAATGCTGGTCAGACAACAGTACAGGCATCGGTTACATTCCTCAGTCCTAGCTGTTGTCTTGACTATTCCCCTTAGCAAGCCAATGGGGTACTAGGGTACCTCCTTTCACTGGTAAACAAAAAAATACTTTTGTGTACTTTTGTTAAATCAGGCTTGCTGATTCGAAATCTGAATTGGCCGTGCACGTCAGGATTTTGAGTTACAGGCATACACTGTTTGTATGTAAATAAATATATATATTTTTACCATTACTACATCAGATATAGCATTGATTAATTACTGAATATATTTATGTATTTTACCATATAAAATGTACTAATTAACCCTTTAACGTCAATCGTACATACATGCAAAACTTTGGACCAGCTGGGCATCACAAATTGCATGTTTCTGAAAAAAGATTCGTAATCATCATACCTGATTATTATTATTATTATCATTATTATTTACAGTGGTTCTTAACCTTTTTGACCTTTGGAGACAACCTCTCAAGTAGCCAAAGTGGCCCTGGGCCCATTCAGATATCAATACTGGATTAGTTAAACTAATTGATCTCAGCCTTGGTTGGCTTTGTATTCAATAATGAAATCAAATAGGCCTGAGAGTCCCCACACTCAGCATGTGAGCTACTTTTACCTGCAGCAAAACAAATGCTAGATATACATGTATATATTTCCAGAGTGTACAATATATGTTGACATTAATTACGAAACAGAATGAGCCCTTATGGCACAGCACAGTTCAATACAACTGTGGTCCCTACCTTCTCTGATGACTTGCACTGCACTGAGGGTCAGAGTCAGCGGGGTTGTACAGTCTGGACAGTAGCAGTTGGGGACAGTGTAGCAGCTGGTTGCCAGGTTCAATCAGACTCCCAAATGATCATCAGTCATGGTGGAATTGTATGAGGACTTATCAGTCTCATCATCCTCCACTGTGGACGAGTTCACGTGAGACAGAGTTGCCATGTCTGACGCAAGGCCAAGTCTTGAATCCGTCTGTCAATCGCTGACACACGTGTCTCACTCTGCTCCGTGCAGCACGCGCGCTGACAAGTTGTTTACATTCCTTACGTTTGGACGTTTCCCAAAGCGCGCGGGCGCGTGGTGATGACACGTGTTAGATTATCGGACTGGTCGCAATTTACGGAATGTTTATTGTAATTGGCACGTGATCTACCGGCACTACCTCCGCGAGCTACCGGTCCATTGCGATCGACATTTCGGATGTACTATTCTGTGTTCCACGCCGTCCGGCTCACAGGCGCAAAACAGATTTTTTCTACCGCCCTCTAGGTGGCGCTCGCGGCCCAAGCGTGGGCCCCACGGCTAACAATCACTGGTGTAGGCTACATGGCTTTTCCTCAGTAGCAAAGTGTTTGTTGTCCAGTGATATGCATGCAGAACATAAATGTGCCAGTGAGCCAGTGGTCAGTCCAAATAATGCAGGAAGGTTGTAGCTATGGCCATGACACCACCAGGTAGCTATACGGAGATGGTTACCCCCTACCTTCACAACCATCTGGGTGCGATACCCAATAAGCACCACCATCCTTATTGTAACATGCAGGACTGTGCATGCATTCACACATTCAGCCAACAGTCCAGACAGAGTTCACAGAGACTTTATGACGAGGAGAATCAAGGACATGCAGTCAGCTGCAACATTTATTTTGTTGCAGTTACACTTTACCGCAATACAAAACCGCGGAGGGAAAAAAACTCTATCTCCCATCTATATTGTTATGTGTCCTTGTGAATTTTTAATTTGGTAGATGGACAATGGGGATCCCTCTTAATGGGTATGTAGTGCAGTGCACACACTTATAAAATAAACGCGCAGGCACAAGCCCAAACCTACAGAAACAGAAAGCTGTGTGTTGGTGGAGTCGGCAGTTTCTATTTTTGTGTTGGTACAGAGACAAGTAAAAGCAGCATCAAGTTGTTGACTGTTCCCCTGACCTTTAATGCGCAATATCTTACTGTTTGGTTTTTTTTTTTTTTACTTTGGTACTATGCAGACTATGGTGAAAAGTTGCTCTTTGCCTAAAAATACTGCAAAGCAGTTACTGTCACGGCGCTCTACAAATGTCGCACCACCAAAGCCGGGTCCTTAAATGGGTGAGGACACAATGATTAATCACCGTACCCCCGTCCAGTTCACTCCACAACCCACAGCATGGTGCACTGTGCCTGTTTGAGCAAAAATAGTTATTCTCATTGACCTTGTGCACATGACCTAGTAGCTACTTTGTACTGGTATTAGTGACTGCCCCATTGAAACATGTGTACAAACAGAATTAGATTCATTGAAATTCAATATGGAGTTGAGACTTGCAGGTGCAGTTTACGACGACGTTAATGCTTTTGTTAAAATTTCAAATTTTCCCTAAATAGCAGTCACATATTAATACAATGAAGACTGAAGAATCAAAAAGCTTAAACAAAACAGAACTGTTTTCATTACAATGAAATTCTCGCCTTCTCTCTTGCCTTCAGTGAGTCTGGAAGTTAACTTTTTTTTTTCCTCCACTCCAGGCTATGGCCAATAAACGAGTGTCAGTAGGCCTGAATTATTTCTCAAAACATTTACATTTGAAAAACATCGATTATTAGTCTGGAAGGTATTATTTTGCAGGGGCTTATATTGTCGGATTTGCAGGGCGTTATTTGACGGGATTCTCGCATTCCAATAATGAAAATAATTAAAGAGTCAGTAATGAGTTGCTCTTAAGTAGGAAATAATTCACTGTTCACACAATAATTAGTTACAGTAATGAGAGTGATTTAGAGTGTTTGTGACTGGATTACTGTGAATATTATTCCCCCCTTTCCATAGAAATGATCAGCAATATGTGATGGATTACGATGGACCAACCTTAATTTCGATGGGAAGCCGAGATTGTAAACCCGACTCTGTTTATGAGCCCAACTACACAGCATTATAATTGTTGTCATTTTTCTTTTTTTTTTTGTTTGGACACCAGGGTGGAACAGTTTCAGTGGCACCGGACGAACAAAACCAGATCGTCAGTAACAATTTCCTGTTTGAGAAGAAGATACAAACAGCACACGTCTGAAGGTTAGCATACCAACAGCATGTGACGAGGAATCATTTGGTGATTCCGCACTCACACCTACATTTGCATTTTATTTATATGCTGCTCCATGCTGCAAGGTGCTTTGATGCCTTATCATTATGGAAGCAGTTAGTCAACAAGCCATGTACACATGCAATGGAAAAAATGGCCAAACGTACTGTGCATAAACATTCTTGTAAACTGACCATTCTCCCCACTCACAGAGAAGAGGACTGTTATCATGACAACACATACGTGGGACTGTCCAGAGACGATGGTGCTAATGCACTATATAGAGAGAGGGGGTAATTTTCACTCAGTAGGGTTATAATGAGCCTTTTCTGCCTAGTTACCATTGGAAACGATACAAGCTCTGTCATAAGCAGCAGAGCACAGCTGAAATTACTGCGGCAGCATTTATAATAAGGCCCGAGTAAATAAGTATAGGTCCAGATATTCTAATTACCAGAGGGGCTATAATGTGCGTCATCTCAATTTTTAAGATCAGCATGACAAATTGCTTCTGGACCTTTAAATATGGCGCTGTTTTTTTTTTCTTTTTATGAAAAAGGAAAACAATATCTGCGAATTAGTCATCTTGCACTCAGACAATTGAATAAATAAGAAAAATACGCCTGCTGAATGATGCGGCCGCTTTCCGTGCGACATTCCTTTCCCAAAGAGGAAACAGTTTGCCGCTTTCTCTCAGGAGGCTACATCAAGAATGACCTAATACCGCGTCACAGATTTAAAGGTTAACCTACATTACTTTCAAATACCTGTTGATGTTTGAGAGGGACGCGTTCACGTTTCAAATGTTAATTAGAAACAGTGAAATAGAGATAAGACGGACTGGATGACAGAGCGTGACCGTGTGTGCTGGGTGTACAATTAAGAGGTTGGCTGTTAGGTCATGTGCAATAAAAACTGCAGACGTAAATAATTCCCTTAATCAGTGCAAAGGTAGCAGTGCTGTCTCTGAATCCAATCAGGAGGCATCGCGGCACAAAGCATAGAGAGCAACTTTGCAATTGTGACACCTCATGGAAGGTTTTTATTGTCGCAGTCTCATTCGCTTGAGACTTGAGCATGTGAAGACGTCCTTCATCGTCTGAGATCACCGCGGCGATGCGGCTAGCACAAAGGATAGCAGGAATTACACGCAGTGACACATGGACACAAAGTGGCTCAGCCGAGATGGTCTGAATACGGGGAGGTTAGCCAAACAAACAGATTGCACATGAATGACAATGAGGCAGAAAATTGGTGAGAGAGCGGCGGCCGACAAGGGCAGAAGACTGAGAAGCAATATTGCATGAGGGCTTTAAAATATGCAGGTAGGTTGTGAAGTAGGTTCTGAGTGCACAGGCTGCTGCTGCCATCCTGCAATCACACCCACATATCCTCTCTCTCTCTCTCTCTCTCTCTCTCTTTCCCTCTTTCTGCTCGCCCCTCACTCTCATTCACTCATAAAATCCGAGGAATAAAGAGGGAGGACAAAGGCATTGAGGTTAAGGGATGGATTTTCCAGCATCTTTCGCCTTCGCCTCTGACCATCTGCCTCTTTGGCAACAGTCTTCCACCCCTGAGGTTAAGCCATAAATTGCCAGTCAGCACTGCAGCCGTTTAGAGAGGAAGGGTCAGGTGGGTAAAATCAGAGCTATACACTGAGTTACGCACTTTGGGGTGTATGTGCATACTGAAAACAAGAAGGCTGCCTTCTAACAACCAGGGATGGAGAGGGAGGAGAGGGGGGAATTGACAGGCAGATAGCGGATGATGGAGATTAAGTAATAAATTAAAGAGGGAAATCATACATGCTTGGGGGTGACTGAAATGCAGGAATAAAAGTTAACAGATTTAGGATTGCGTGAGGAAAACAGGGTGATCGGAGCAACCGGGAAGACTGGGAGAATAAAAAAGAGGGATGGAAATTACATAATAAAAAGGAGAAAGATGAAGAGCCGGAAAAAGGCCGGGGGTAAGGAGAAAAGTCAAATAAATAATCGAAGAATGGCTTATTTCTAATTACTGGATGGTAAATAATACACAGGATATGGGCGTAAAGAGCAGCTTGTGTCTAACTCAGCCTGTGGTCTCTAGCCTGCACTCAAGATGAGATGGACCACCAAATAAATACTGGCAGAGAGAAGAACAAGGGGAGAAGGCAAAAAAAAGAAAGAAAACCTAATAACTAGCACTGGACGGCCACAATAGCCCGTTTTAATTAGATTTCTCAGGGCAGATTCTCCCATGCTAAGCAGCAAGGTAAGGCTAAGATGTGGTGACACTTCTAGGCTGGTGTTTGGTTTCATTAGCAATGTGTGGCGACAAAAGGCGGATTTACAGCCGGACCACCACACGCGGATTTGGCACCGCTCCCACATTTTTATGGTAACCCCACATTCAGCCTGGCATCCCAAAATGCCCTCTCCCTTTTTCTCACTCTCACTCGCTGGCAAAAACAAATGCAACCGCCGCCGCCGCCGCCGCCGCCGCCACCACAGAATAATTAGGATTATGGACAATGTTGTGACTGAGATTATCAGGGGGAAAAAAAACACAAAAGAATCAAATCCTTGGTGTCAATAGGCAAAAATGATCACGCTGAAATGTATTCCACTGACTGCAAACTGTTTGATTTAGTGAAGAATGGCGTCTGTGTCGTCTCTCACTGCCCATGTTTGAGCACATATTTGCTTGTGTGTGTGTGTGTGTGTGTGTGTGTGTGTGTGTGTGTGTGTGTGTGTGTGTGTGTGTGTGTGTGTGTGTGTGT
>JAFBJQ010001247.1:92892-273927 GCA_016785345.1 Trinectes maculatus
GTGTGTGTGTGTGTGTGTGTGTGTGTGTGTGTGTGTGTGTGTGTGTGTGTGTGTGTGTGTGCGTGCACGCTCGTTGGCCTGGCAGCAGCTCCTCAGAAAGTAGGACTGAGAGCCTGTTACAGCAGTCCCAGTGTGTGGCCTCCCTTGGCACACAAACACAAATGAGTTGGGGGACGATTGCTGAAGCAGAAAGCTTCACTGCAGACAAAACCTCTCAATATTCTTTCCAAGTCCATTAAGGCCTCGAGAGATTGGCCGGGATTGATTGTTTGTGCTTGATATTACGAGGGGCCTTCAAGGCCAGATCCTCATCGAATATTAGAGATGGCATTTGGTAAAGCCAGAGGAATTGAAAAACTAAACACAAACCTGTGAGGTGTTATTATCTCCACAATGAGGAAGGATGGAGGAAGCCCTCCATCCAATTAACAAATACTTGTTGCCTGTTCGCTTCAGCGTTAGGGTTCACCGACAATTTTACTGGGTTTCCAAGTCAGTGACTGATTTTTTTATATATATATATCACTATTTATTTCTGGCAAGACAGTGTTTTGAGTCAATTTTTCAATTTCAGCAGTTCCATCTCCACCACCTCTTTCCAAGAAGAAAAAAACAGGGTTCTCTCTTGTGAAGCCCAAATGCAGACAGCGAACAGTCAAACCATGCTTTATAGTTTTCCTTCTTAAATGACCAAGACTGACAACATCAAATATCACATATATGTATTCAACATTTTAATGCCTCATTAGGTTAATAAACGTTTACTGTAAATGTTTAAGATGTGACATTTGGGTTTATGAATTGCGGTGATTTATTGTGATGACTTAGAGGATAAAGTTGAAAGGAATCCTGTAAATGAGTCCTTGTCGTCAGGATTATTTCCTGCCCGGTCTGACACACCAGGTGTAGACTGCGGGATTAAGGCTGCAAAGTACAGCTGAGGCTCGTGGCAGTTTTGCAGGTACCTGGTCATAAACCGAAGCAATGGACAAATTATGATTTGACCGGGGCGATGGTGCTGGATGAAACTCAAATCAGCGGATCGCAGAGGTGATTAGGATTCCTCCTGGGGGAAACTGGAACATTTTACTCAGAAACACAAATGTCAGCGTCGTGTTGGTGCAGAAAAGTGGAGAGGGGATCAAAGTCATTAGGGTCATACATCGCCTGGACACCCCGGGTATCTGTATTAAATTCCAGGCCGATCCACAACTTGTTGAAATGTTTATCTGAAAGCCAAAAACATCAATATGTTTTTATCTTGTGTGTGTGTGTATGTGTGTGTTTTGGTGCATGCCTGTGTCAATGTGTGTGTCATTGTGTGTGTGTGTGTGTGTGCTACTAGATAATTAAGTTTGTGCAGTGCGCACACCGCAAGTGCATTATCCTAATTTTGCATCATGACAGAATAACAGATGCTCCGCAGACCACATGCCCATTACTCCAATAATACGCTTCTTTGATCAAAACAAGGACATTATCAAAGATCAAAGACAATGCTACTCTAAGATATTAATCTGTCCGATCGGTGCAGTGTGTTACATTAGATTCCCCCTGTCCTGCTCTGCTTATGAATATTATCCCAGAGGCTGGGCTATTAATAAGTGGACACACACACACACACAAACTCACGCACACACACACACACACACTCTTGCCACAGTGAAGATATGGACAAAACCATTGCTGATCTCTATAATTTAACATCTTTGGGCATTTTGAAGACTGCAAGTGTCGAGGCGATAAAGTCCCATCACCAACACACACGCACACACACACACACACAAACATACACATGTCCCATTCACGCGGGGATTCCATGTGATGTATGGCCTGGGGCAAGCATAGTCCGGAGTCTGTGGTGGTGAAGGAACCTCATTGTTCCTGGAACAGAGGCTTGTGCTGGTTTCTGGGACACTGAGACACCCTACCAGGCCCGTAGAGGGTCACATGTCACATGACAGACAGAACCCCGGCTTTTCAAGGATCAGAGCGAAGGGAGGAAATGGGGTCAAAACGGGGGTGTGGTGTGATGTGGTGTGACATGTCTCTCCGAGAAAATGGAAACCTCAGAGTCAAGTTTTGATGCATAATTGCAATTTTTGAAAAACAAAAATTGGCAAAGTTCCTCTTGCCGAGCAGATGAGCATCTATGAAGGCCTCCTTACATGACAGTAAAAGTTGGAGGAGCATCGTCCTGTATTATGTTCCTCTCCTTGCTCCAGCGCCGGAGCTCTGCCTTGTGAATGTCAGTGAAAGCAGCCATAACTAACTCATGCATGGAAAAAAAAAAGGTTTCCCGGGAAAGCAGTTGTGACGGGAAATAGAAAATAAATCTGGGTGCATATATCCATTATCGGGCCACGTTATCGTCAGAGGGGAGTCTGCGGAGGGAGAGGAAACTATGCTGACTCTCTATGTGCGCAGGAAGATAGGAAGGAACCAATTTCCACCTCCTGCCTCCTCGTCCCCAACACGCCGCCGCTTGATTCAGCCGCCGCTAACTCTGCACAACTACGACTGAATCGTTCCATCGAAATAAGCCAAGCAAATGTTTTACACCTCTGCATATTACTGGCCGGCGATAACTTGCTGCTTCGCCATTCTGTGCAAAGCAGCTGGGCTTCCACATTTTTTCATTTTTTTTTTTTTGTGCGCTCCACGGCTGTAACAAAGATGAGCAGGACAGTAAGCCTCTGTGCATGCCAAGGCTGCAGAGATAGAAAAGTGCAAAAAAGAAGGAGGCGAGAGTATTTTAAAACCCTGACATTTCTTATACCCTCGACGATAAAACAACAAGCCATATTTTATGTTTGTGTTAAATATTCCCCAGTGAGGCACCTCTATGACAGCTTATTCTTGGGCAGATTTATCACAACCCTTATCTACTCAACTCGCGAGACAAAGGCAAAGCGCACAGCCTACACTGTAGCATGCTGATGCCTGAAGCACAAGACAAAGCACACAATCAATACAAATCTGCAGTCCATACATTGAGCAGGAGCGAGTTGGCACACATCCTTCCAGCAGCCATACATCACAACTTCGTATCTAATTAGCTCCCGGAAGAGCATTATATGTCTTCTAATTCACCCTTATCTCTCATTGTACTCTACGCACATGCGGCCCGTGCAAAGTGTTGTCGCTCTTTGTTGTTGTGATGAAGGGGATCCATTAATGATGTCGAACAGATTTAAGGAAATATATAATTAGTCTTAACACCAATTAGTCAATGTTCCTCTTGCAGTTTACCACAGAGGGTAATTTCTACTTGGTTCTGTGATCTGCTACAGAGGGATCTACCCTCTACGAAGTACCCAAAGAATACCAACATAGTCACAGGGAGAACAAGCAAACTCCACATACAAAGGCTCCTGGTCGAACCAGCAGCCATCTTGCTGCCAGGAACTAACCATCCTTAACACCACACCACCGTGCCACCATTCGTAGATTTAGCTGGCGCTTCTGGAAACATGCTGTTCAAGCGCATACCGTTCTAATTATGTCAACAATAACAATACGTTCGGTGTCCAAAATAGTGAGTCTTATTGGTTTATTTTCCACTTCGACAAAGTCCTAAGAGCACCGTGAGGAAATATATTCATCTTTATCAAAAGCTTAGGAGTAGCAGTTAGGTATATTATACTGTGTAGAAGACTGCAGCTAAGTGCATGACTCTTTCTCTGGTGTTTTTTAGGTTTTATCCAGGGTAGATTTACTGTGTACAAATGCTCTCTTCCAGGAATATCCTGCCTCACACAGACAGATTCACACATCTTTACCTGAAAGCTGCCCAGCACAACAGCCTTATCCACTGAACAACCCCACTGGAGCAAGTGGGGGTTAAGTGCCTTGCTTAAGGGCAACCCAGTGGTGGTTCCTCTTCCCCAGTCTAATTTATCTTGTATTTCCGAGGATCGCCCGGGCAACCTTTCTGTCAAAAGTTCACTTATGGAACTTATAGGCCATTTCTCTGTCTTATGTGGGTACAGCTGTATGCATGCATCACTTTGTCTATGGAGACAGCAGGTAAACAGAGAAGTAACATTTCTATCAGGTTCCCTGTGGTGGGACCACTGCTCCACCATCAATAACTGAATCTCATACATTAACGTGGATAAGCTCTCGAATAGTTCTTTTCGTTTGTCTGGAGTCAAACACATGTGGGGATTCAATTTGGGAAACGCACTCACCTTGTTTCATTTTCCCCCAAAAGGAAAACTATGGATGGAACTAGAACATACTGCCTTTAGAGGGAAATATGGCAGCATATGCATCAGTAGCAGAAATACTACTACTACTACTACTACTACTACTACTACTACTACTACTAATAATAATAATAATAATAATAATAATAATAATAATAATAACAACAACAGCAACAATAACAATAATAATAATAATAATAATAATAATAATAATAATAATAATAATAATAATAATAATAATAATAATTCAGTTTAACAAAATATCACATTCGGATTAATGTCTTCAGCTGTGATAGCCATGATATTTTACAGCTGTTGGTCCTAAGTCACATGGCATCCCAGTTATTAGTTCACCAACATATTTTTGAAGCAAATGATTGATATGTTTTGTCCTGATTTCACTTTTGTTTCATTTTTAATTGTATTTTTCACATCTTATGGCAATAGTCTGATTGAAATCTATGATAGTCACTGTGTGATAGTCATTGTAAATTCCATTATATATAAGAAAATCCCACAGATGACATTGCTTCCGAGGATATTATCATTTAATAACAGTATCTTGAAATCGGCTCCACTTTAACCTTGACTTCAACACTTTGTGTGCTTACAGAAGCAGTGTTCTGCCCTGTGTATTTTTGTTATGTGAAGGGAGAAAGAAACCCTTATTTTGAAATGTTAATATGCTGTTTTCTACCCTGTTCCTATCTTTATGTGCATTTACGGAGTTTTATTTTGAAAATCTCCCGAACCCGGAAGTGGCGAGTGCTAGCGTAAACTAGACGAAAACTAGTGTGTGCATCGTCTCTCTGCTGCTATATGGTGCTATCCTCTCAGAAAGCAATGGTTTTTTATACCGAGTTCAATGTAGTCAGAATACTGACTAAATGTGTGTAAGAAGAAATAAAGGAGCAAGCCGCTCACTTTCCTGGCTCTTTGAATAAGGAGTTTGGCTGGCTGTTTATCTATGTTAACGCAAGAGCATAACACATAGAGAGAACAGTACAAGCAGCATACGCTACTTCACAAACACATGCTCTGCACTATATTTATATAAATGTTATCCCTGCTGTACTCTATAGAGAGACCTTTATTTCTGACAAGTGTGACCAATCAAAGGGACATTTTTTTTATTTGGGGGCCTTAATCTTTTCAAAACAATAATGTTCTCTACTGTCTTTCAGCAGAATTCACGATAATCTGTAAACATGTGCTGCTAGAGATTTTATTCTGGTGCAAATATACAGCTGCATCACATTTACTGTCTCCCAGGCTGTACAGTCGTGCCAAACATAACCAAATGCATTCAGGTGTTAGTACATTTTTGAGGTACTTCATGGTTTACAACAATTTATTCTTAAACTTCACTGCAATCCAGCGGTGACCTTTTTCCACATGTAGTCATAAACATCAAAATGTGTCATGGCAATTAGCTAATATGGGGAAAATTAACCAGGCCAAAGTATATCATTTAGTTAAAAGTCAAAGCATTATAACAGTGATCAATATAAATTATATAACACTTTCTTCTGGCTAATAATTACTGGATTACTTTTGCTACTTCATTATATTGTATTGATTATCATGTGCTTTTATATGTGCAACATTTTGAATGATGGACTTTACTTATGGAGATTGTTGTCGTGCTACGTGTACTTGAAGATCTGAATGCTTAAAGTGCACCGTGTTTGACTCCCCGTGATCATCAATCAATCGCTTTTATTGCCTAATTATACTGCCCAATGTATAATGGCTATGCAAAGAAAAAAGGCTGCTGTGAGACAGGTGGGGGACCATAGACAGAATTAGTCTCGTTTCTCTCTGACATCATCCCAGTGTGGCTCACTTTCAGAGTCGATGTTACGTTCCGTGTTTTTCATTTCCTGATGAAAAAGTTGTGTAACAGAACAATGCGAACGCGGCGGTTTATCAATCTGCTACAAAGACAGTGTATGGCTATTGCTGTGCCTACACGGGCTCCCTGTGAAACATCGACACAGAATTTAATTCATCGGGTTGCTTGTGGGGTTTTACTTTCAGTCTTTTGTGAGAAAGGACTTTTGTCTAGTCTGCTATCTACTAATTGCTCTCTCACTGGCAAAAGACGTATGTGTTACATTTTGCCAGTGGTGTGTTAATTAAAGAAATGCTTTGTATGGGGAAAAAAGACGGACTCTTCATACTCACTAGCCGCACTATGCGAATGGAGGTGGCATCGGAGACCATTCTCAACGTTGCACGTCTGCAAACGTACAGGAAAGATTTCAAGCTGCCACGGCTTAGCCATGATATCTGGGGTGTTACCGTCCCACATGGATAACACCACTAAATTTGGCAATCTGGACACATGAGATTGGGAAACCCTGACAACACATCCTGATAAAATGCACTAGTCGCATGCACA
Organism: Trinectes maculatus; assembly: GCA_016785345.1. NCBI lineage: Eukaryota > Metazoa > Chordata > Actinopteri > Pleuronectiformes > Achiridae > Trinectes > Trinectes maculatus. The sequence continues at coordinate 99,508 of JAFBJQ010001247.1, forward strand.
CCCCCCCTCCACTTATTTGAAAAGGAGAGGCAATATGATTATACATAGGTCAGAAGTCAGGTTTCAAATTCCAGTCAGTAAGTGCACACAGCTTTTTGAAAGTGACCATAGAGATGAGGTCAAACTTTAAAGCCTATATTTATTTATCCCGCTCCCCGTTCCTCACTCAAATGCAGACTAAGCTCTGCTTCTGGCTTTCAAGCGGAGTGGACAGATTAAGCTGAGGTCTACTTTCCATAGATGTGTTGGTGTGGCACTTTGAAATCCACACTCTTCCCTCGCTCTTTCTGCGGGAAAAAATAAAAAATAAAAAAAAAGAATAATAGTTAAGAGGTGACACATCCGCGCGTCTCAAAATGGAAGCAAGGCTGGAGATTAACAGCTGAGCCTGCCACAACAAAAAGTCAGCTCTTGCGAGAAAGAAAAAAAATATTTTGTTACGACAGCAACAATGTATTTCCTCGAAATTTGACGATCCATATTCACGGAAATCCTGTTTGCTGTGATGATGATGATGATGTGCGGTTTAGGACATTCCAGTTAATAATAATCCTAAACTTTATTGTCATTCTATACAAATATAGTTACTGATTGTACTGTTGATATTATGTTAGGCAAAAGATTACACCGGATTTTAATTTGCTGTGCAACATTACATTAATTCTTGAGGACCTATAATTTAAGAGCAGTTCCGTTTCACTTGCTCTCTCTGTTCCACTGAGTCTTAATTGGATTAAACAAGCTAAAGGGAACGTACAATATAAACACTCAGTTAAGTCTTTACTTAAGGACTCTGTTTTAATATTGGACCATACAGCAAGTCTTTGGTTTATTTTCTCTCTTTCCGTGTCCTTCATACTATTGTTGCCTTCATGCTACACTTAAAATTGAAATTTCGGTTTAGCCTCAAACTAATTATTAAACAGACTGTGACTCATTTCAATGACAGATAAAAGCAGAGAATCTGTTTGCCCCTTAAAATACACAACTTGGCATCATAATTTGCCATAGCACTTGTTGACAGACTAACACCGGTTAGAACTGGTTCACAAAGAGTAGCTTGACTAAACCGCATTTCCGTTTTTTTTTTTTATATCTCACCACGGCACCAAATGAGAGCAGACAAATTAAAAACAGGAAAGAAGCGATCTCTTTGAAACATTTATTATGAAATTATAAAGGTAGAGTAGCACTGTTCAAATAAAGCTTTTAAAGACAGAACAGGGGTTGCAATGCACTGAATAGTTGCCAGAATTTATTTCAGATGTAATTAATGTGGACCTAGCAATGGGAAAAGAGAAGGAGAGAAAGCAGGGCAAATAAATAAATAGAAAAAAAATGAAAACAAGTCCATTATTGTTTAACACAGCACATTAGGCAAGATTACCAGGAGTTTAATTTACATGAAACATCGCATATATACAGGAGAGATTTACATTGATGAGGGTTACAGAGTCTTTGTGAGCTATGGGGGCTCTGCGGTCAATGGCAGTCACATTTCAAGTCAAGTGTGGCTGTTTGCTGGAGGGTGGTTTTTGGCTGGCGATGCCATTATCGCAACTATTATAGACACTGGCACACGTTAGTGACAGAGCAGCAGCCCGTGTGTCACTTGACACAGCAACCCAATGATAAGGACATGTTTCCCTGGGGTTGTCAAGTCAAGATGCACAGCAACACTTTGCCCATTTTTTTTTTAAAACGCACCCCCATTTCTCTCAAATGATAAAGGAGGGGTTGGCAAAAGGAAAGAAAATTGGGACGATGTGCTAAAAAAAACAAAAAAAAAAAACAAAGCAGCCTCACCTGTCACAAATGATCAGAACACAAAGGTGATCACACCCTTGGTGGTTTAACATTGCATGTAACGGCAGTGACCCCGATAGAAGATGGGTGATAGGTGTGGGCCGGAGACGGGGCAGATAAGGGATCAAGTGAGGAGTGGAGAGGGGGGGATGGGTTGTTAGGGTGGGGGGGGGGGCATTCAAACAATGAAGTAGCATCATAACTTCATCTTTTTATATCATTTGTTTAATAGACAAGCAAGCAGTCAAGAAACATTTTCTTCAACCCTCTACTCTTATATTTAAGGTAAATCTGAGCCAACTCAGATGCAATGTCGATACCTCGAGTGTTTTAAGCTGCATTTTGTCCCTTTCCCATCGTTCAGTGTTAGAATAAATATGAAGCTAGAATGTCAACTTGATTGATTGCCTCAGAAAAAAATGGGAAATGTGTTTTGTGGATTAGTGTAAACACGGAGATGAATTTAGTAATGACAGTCCCACAAAAGCCACGACGACTTTGGTTTTTGTGCATGCAAAACATTCATTCCACAAAGCAAACCCCCTGAAGACTGTTCATCAATCAGTTTGCTTAGAGAAACTGCAGAAATGGATGATAAGTTTGAGATTAATTGGTTGCCAGCCAAACGTGATGGACAAACAACAAACCAAGAAAGCAATAACAACAGAAATCCCCCACACACACACACGCACACACACAAACAAACAAGGCCTTTTGATAAATGACATTTGTCATTATCAAAACTGTATGTTAAACCGCACAGTGACAACGAAAGCAAACAGAACAGAAATAGAAAAGAAATTAAACTTGATGAGATGCTCACAGAAAAAACAAATGTAATTCCTGGTAATTTGCCATCATCTGTGTTCTGGCCCCTGTCAGATAGAGATAAAAACAAAAAAAGCCTATTGATAAATAAATGAATATATAAATTATGTATAAATACACATATATATGTATTAAGAATCAGTGGTGCCTCATTTTTCTCAACAGAGAAAAAACATAAATGAATCCCACAGTTCAGCCAGTGTACCGAGCTTTGATTTATTTTGTTGTTTTGTGCAGACAAAACCGGATCCCCCCTGGGGCAATAATCTACTCTGGTAGTACTCACAACCACTACCTTAGTATAGCCCACAATCCATTTCATTTCCTTTTACCCACCTAGACATAAAGGACATGACAAGTTTCTTAAAGAAATACAATGTTCTCTGCAGTAAAGAGCCCCTGCAAATCCTCCACTGATGATTTAAAGCTTTGATAGAAACTTCACTCGCAGACTTATTGGCTTACTATCTCCCCATAGCTGTGTTTGTTTTGAGGATCTGTAACATTTTACTCAGTGCAATGTGGCACTAAGGTTGTTCTTCCTGCACCTATCCATACTTTGCTTTATTGAACTGCTGTTGGCAACAGACCCCATTGGAGGCCACACATAATTTGCTCAATGATTTGGTTAATTAGTCTATTTATAGTCATTTATCTGGCTTAAACCATCAAAACCAATGGGATTTTACCAGATGCTGTCCTTATAGTCAAGAAAACCATAAAATTCTCTATAACATCTTTAGTCAAAAGTGTCATTGGCATGTACAGAGTAGGAGATCATAAACACAGTCTTGTGAAGAAGTGATAGAATAGCTGAGGAAGAGGATGTATGATCACACTCGGCAGCGATCACCCTGCCTCGCTCTGTCTCTCCCTTTCATGCCGCCAAACTCTGTGTCAGCACAACCCACAAGATATTGCAACAGACTTTTCCCCTCAGGTGCAACATTGTCATAGTTCATTAATCTTCTCAAACTTCTCCTGCTGCCATCAGCCCCCGTACGTACTACTAATCCCCTTATTAATGTGGCAAATGAACCTGCACAAGAAGGACGACTCCCCCAAGGCTCCATAATTACAATGGTCTGTACAAACTCCGGTTTGCATAGAGTGTCCATTCATTAGATATCGTGACAAGACATCTCCCGGAGTACCACGAAAGATTCCCTGCTCTTCCTCAAAGGTCTCACTTTAAACGGAACACTACATCGGCTGCGTTCTTTGGGACTGATGCGTACAGTTTTCACTGTGGTCGTCAAGGCGAGCGGGGAAATAAGACGTGAATTAGATGCAGACATGCAGAGCAAAAACTGAACAGACTTTAAAGCAGGAAAATCTGCAGGATTACGTCAATTCAACCTGTTGTTAATAGCTCTCTATAGGTGCTGGAACGCTCTGGAAGCCGCACAAAGGGAAGCCGTGAAACTCCGTCCCCGGAGCTGAGGCGTGATTTGTGCTGCAGAAGAGCACATCAGAGCAGTGTGCGATAAGTGAAGTGAAGTACACGCGGTTCCTCTCAGCGCTTGCCTCTTTACTGCCATGTAAAAAAAGCACTAATAACCCACAGCAATTAAGCCTCTTTTTTTTGTTTTTTTTACACATGATCTGCTCAGGTCACATGGCTGAACAGCAGAAGGGCGCATGCAAGGCCCATTATTGTGCTGCATAACATATATTATGTTACCATGACAAACTGAGAGGAAAGAGAATGCATCATGTGTATCTGCGACAAAGGACAAAAAAAAAATTTCTGCAAGGAAAATAAAGAGCCTTATTTTCAAATTCACCCCAGGACTTGGTTAAAGAAAAGACAAAACGTAAAATATGAACTGTAGTAGGGTGAGCAGCACCGGGTTGGGGGGGGGGGGGGGGGGGGGGGGGTTCATTTCAGTAAAGCTGTGTTACCGTATTCATAACACAAGCCTTGGGATGCCATGTACAGCACATGGTTAATGTGTAGCCACTGGGCTCCTGTTATGTTCGTGAACCACATCTATGTCAAAGACTACTGAAGGGAAGGAGTGAACGCGTGATGGTGAAACAGCTGGGATTATACTTGGCTTCTTAGATGCTTGTGTTGCATTGTGAAACTAGGGCAGGGTTTTCAGGCTTTTTTTTTTTTTTTTCCTTCTCCTCAGTGCTGTTTACACTAATGCAGGTCCCCGGAGGGTAAATAATAAGTGGGGGGAGGGAGGGGAGAGGCAAGGATTGCTCTCCCATTGCTATCAGCCAAGTCAGGCGTCTCTGTGAAGCCGATTCCACCGGAGCACACGTTTGTCTAAGATGACACAGTTGGAGACGTCTGTTGCTGAAATCTGATTCACTTTGTTCTGCAGTCCCTGGGATAAAGACAGCCCTGAAACCATTGTTTGCCTTTGTTCTTACCCTCTCTCCCTCCACTTATTTATCAGTTTCCTTCCCGTTTGCGTCTTCATTGATTGGTGCTGATGTTGCAGCGGCGTGACTCTCGAGGAAGCAAAACGCCATTTCTCGATTCTTACAGAGTTGGTCAATTTATCCTGTCTTTATCATCTTTCTATCAGAGGTCCTTTACATGAAGTGCGCGTTTCGTGTCAACATCAGGTAACAGTGTGCGACGGATGTGAGGCAACAATGCAAATGGTAAATTTCTGCATTTAATCCAATGCCTTTGTGATGCTTTTACAAAAAAAAAGCAATACTTCAGAAACTTGCGTGCTGGAATGTCAATATAGTACATCGAAGCACATTTTATAAATAAAAACATAATTTCTAATATGTTGACTTATTATTCAATCTATGCCTATATGAAAGGAATCTTTTAATACTGGGGTTCTTATCTTTTTCAAACGCGCTTCTGCTCTGCAGGGAATATGATATGATAATCCACTGATATTAACTTTTGGATATACTGTCTGTTTAAAGATTCGCTCTCTGGTAATTGGTGTTATTGGTTTTCACTTTTTAAATTTTTTTCTCATATACTCACCCTGGATCTGCAACCATTTATCAATGCTCATGAAATGGAGATGACAGGCACTTGTCAATACAAAGGGTTGCATTGTGCAAAAAAAAAAAGAAAAGAAAGAAAATGTGGAAGGAACCACGGTGTTTATAACATGGACTGCTTTATCTAGTGAATCATGTCTGTGGAGTTATTGACTTACCAAAATCTATAACTGCCACTTAGCCTCAAACATGGGCTGGAATTTCTATCAGTAAGATGATTTTTGATTTAATTATTTCTAGGAACCAAACAGCTCTGCCTTACTGTAAGAGTCTACAGACACACCACAGACAATTATCCAAATGTGGTGAGATAGAAAATGACTTTTTCTCCAGCTCATAAGAAGACAGAGAGAAGAAAGTGTATCCTTGTGCACGGCCAGTATTCGTCCTGTTCCATCTCCCAATGTTTTTAAGGTTTAAACCAACACCACACACGTTTACATCGAAAAATATGTTTCACAATGTCCGGGACATTTCAGAGGAACACGTGTGAGCAAAACTATTTGAGATACTGCATTATTCATCATATAAATGGAGCTGTACAGAGCTCACTGCCTCTGTTTGTGTGCTTCGTTGAATCGTTTGTCAAAATTATTGATCACAATAAATCTTGTGTGGAATTGTGGGGACGACTACACAAATCAATGAAGTTGTGCTGACAGTATCGTATCATCCCTCATGTGTCCTCCTCTCGGGTCGAATCCCCTCCGCCGCTACCATCACCCTTTTCAACGCCTCGTCTTATCTCTCCCTCACTCTCCCTCGCTCGCTTACACGTGCACCCACGCACACACCGCACACACACACACTTCACACACCAACGGCGCCTGGCAAACGGCACCAAAGTGAATGCCTCTTTTGACTGCTACCTCTCACACAGAAACACATTAAATCCAACCCCAGATGCAGTGACCCGGAGGTATGCATCGATAGGAGGCACAAAGTGTCACCCCTGTAATTCCACTCTCCCTTCCGGATAGATTTTATCACTCAAATCTCTAACTGCCATTATCAATCTTCCCGGTGCAGCCTCTGCATCATTAGGCGAGAGTATTTCACTAAGAACACCAACAAAGCTTTCACCCCTTTCTTCTCATCCCTTGCATTTCTAAGGCCACTGCAGGTTGGCGCCGTGCCAGGCCCCGCCATGCAGCGCAACACTGCCACCTAAAGGTTCAGTACCACCACCCATCAAGCCTGACCCACTGACAACAGCTCTCCCTCAGCCCAACACTCGCTCTCCTCTGCTGCTCCCCGTGTTTGTCCACGTGGGTCCCATTAGACCGGAGCCGTGTGTTGTGTAGTGGTGCTTTATTAGCAGGAAAAATTAATAAGGCTTTGATAAAAAGCAGCATGGATTACGTTGAAATTTGAGGCTCATTAATGGTTAATCCTTTTTGAATTGGATGTGTATCAGGTTCCAGACAAGCTTCACTCAGTTCGCTGTGAGAGGAGGCATTTAATCCAAGCTTAGATGATGTGGCAAAGCCTACAGTGACATTCTCAATGCCACCGCTGCGGACTAATTGACTGCTGTTACTGCTGCAGGTGTTGAAAAGAAAAAGGTTACAGTGTCTTTTGTGATATTACAATACACACCAAAACGAAGAAACAAACGGAAAAAAAAACATGGAAACACTCAGGAGTTTTATGAGGAGCGAAGTGAAAAGTCGGCTAATTTTATGGTTTTTGTTTTGTTTTTTGGGAGAATGTGTGCAGCATTGCTTCCTGTTTGAAAACAGTCATCTGAGTAGATAGGCGAGAAAAAAATGTTTCTTTCACAAAGAACATCGACTCACAATTAATGTTGTGTCGGCACACTTTTACCAGATCTAACCTGGTTGCTGAATAGACAAAGTAAGGCAAGGCAATCACTCACCAACTTGTAGTTTGTTAAATATCAATTAAATATATATTCATGACAAAACATCAGTCTCCAATTGCCCCCCCCCACAACCACCAAAATAATGCATGTCATTGCCGAGTCCATTATCAACTCCATTAAGTAACAGTTGTTCAAGTAACTTCTCCTCTTTTCCATTTTAAATTTGAGAGACAGTGGAACTGGCTGAAGCAGCGTGTCTCCTGTACGTTTCCTGTTGCTTCACTGTAACTTAGCGCGAGTCTCTAATCTAGACTGGCACTTTAGCACTGTGGAACGGGGCAGTTATAGGCAGTACTTATAGACCAGTAAAAGTGCTCTTTTACCTGCTGTTTGGTGTGCATGGGGCCCTTCGTCTTGAACCCTCCCTGGGAGCTGCACTCTGAGGCACTGAAGTGGTCGGAGCTCGTGGAGGACCTCTTGGAAAGGGTGTCACAGCCCCCGACAAATGTGTTATCCAGCGGGAGCTCCTGAATCACGTGATGCTTCTTCACGGAAACCGGCGTGTCAGCCTTGAGGTGGAAGGCCGATTGCGGCGAGGCGGACTTGTAGTGCCGGGCAAGGTCGGGGCTGCTAGGTTTAAAGGTCGTGGTGGGCGTGGCATTCCAATCAAAGCGTCCAATCCCTTGCTCCTCCAGCTCAGTCGGCAAGCTGATGGTTCCGTTGATCGGCTCGTGGGCGGGATCGTCAGGCTTGTTGCCCTCGATGGTGACAAAGTTGAGCAAGGAACTTTTCGGGGATTTCCTTTTCTTGCGCTTTTTCTTCTTATTCTGCTTGTTTTCTGTGTTGGGTGACATCCACTCGGCCCCTTGTTTTTTTCTCTGCGCGGCTTTGAACCTGGACGCATGGCGGCAGCGCAGCAGCACCGTGACAAAGATGACAATAATCACCACAAAGGCGCCGGTGACGAAGGCTATCATTATGGTTAAATAGTCACCGCTTTGATAGGTCTCGCTGCTTTCGCCTATGTTTCGGTCAATTGGGGTCTCCATAGTGCGACGGATAAGATCATATATGAGTGTTGAGTTGCCAACAGTGTCATTGACGTATAGAAACACAAGCACCAGCGTATGGAGAGATTTGGGATATCCAAGGTCACTGATGTTGACCACTAATCTGTGTAGGCCTATGTCACTCACTGCTGGTTTTTCTTCCAGAGTAATATTCCCCGTGACTGGGTCGATTCTGAACAGCCCCTTGTTGTTTCCGCTCACAATTGTGTACTTGAGTTCTGCATTCATCCCTGTATCACCGTCCACGGCAAACACTTCCGCTACCACCGATCCCGGGATAGAGGAGAGCGGGACGAGCTTGAAGGACGTGTTGGAGGGGGGGTAGATGACGATGGGGGTGTTGTCGTTCACATCAATGACATTGATGGTCACCTTGGCGGCTGAGGAGCAAGGGGGCCTGCCACTGTCCACAGCCCTGACATCAAAAGTGTAGGAGCTCTGTTGCTCCCTATCAAATGACACGTTAGATTTTATCACCCCAGAGTAAGGATCCAGTATAAAGTTCTCATTGTCATTCAGTATGGAAAGAGAAACAGCCGCGTTTTCTCCCGCATCTGAATCTGTCACAGTTATCACCCCTACAGTGCTGTATTTAGGGAGATTCTCAGACACAAAGAACTGAAAGTGGTTGTGCGTGAACTTGGGGTTGTTATCGTTTTCATCCAGCACGGTTACAATAACAGCTGCCTGTGTTTGCAGAGGGGGCGTTCCATTATCTCTGGCTGTTACAGTGAAGAGAAACCTGTCCTGATCCTCCCGGTCAAAGACCCGCGATGCAGTCAGGACCCCGGTTTTGCGGTCAAGGTCGAAGAACGACGCATTCGGTCCCAGCTGATAAACTATCTCCGCGTTTTTCCCGCTGTCCTCGTCTGTGGCACTAAGCGTTGTGAGGAACAGGTCACGCTTGTTGTTTTCCATCACAGCCAGCTCAATAACAGGTTGTGTAAAAATAGGCGGGTTGTCGTTCTCATCCTCCAGCCTCACTCTTACCAAGGCAGTCTGATTCAAACTCGGTTTTCCAGAGTCAGATGCTACAATCTTAAAGTTGTATTCCTTGGTGCCCTCATAGTCGAGCAGTGCTGATGTCTCTAACAGATACTGGTTGTCGTATACAGCTTTGAGGTGGAAGGGCACATCCTTCTCTATGAAACAAATGACCTTGCCGTTGATGTCCGTGTCTTTGTCCGAGACTGTGATGAGCGCTATCTTAGTGTTGATGGGATCCTTCTCCGAGAGGAAAACAGTGCCGTTAATGGGGCTAATTATGTATCTCAGGTCTATGTTAGGTGGATTGTCATTCACATCAGTCACATTTATGGTAACAGTAGCTCTGGCAGGGCTGGAGCTGCCATCGCTCGCTAAAACAGAGAGCTTATGAATTGCGGTTTCTTCTCTGTCCAGAGGCCGCTGCACCGTAATGAGGCCAGATGTCGCATTTAATGCAAAGAGTCTCTTTGTAGCGGGAGACACCTGAGTCCCAAACACATAGCGTATCTCCGCATTAGCCCCAATGTCTGCATCTGTGGCCTGAAGCTGAACAACAGACGTGCCAATAGCAGAGTTCTCCGGTATATGCACCTCTATCTGATTCTCTTTAAACACCGGTCTGTTATCATTGACATCTGTTACTGTCACTTGTAGAATGGCAGTGCTGGATTTCTGCGGACTGCCACCGTCCTCCACTTTGATCTTCATTACATATGTATCTTTCTGCTCTCTGTCCAGATTCTGCTGCACAATGAGCTGGGGCCACTTCTCCCCCTCAGGCGTTTCCACTATGTCTAAGCCGAAGGCACTTTGCCCATTGATCAGCTCGTATTTGTAGACACTGTTGGGTCCAGTGTCTGGGTCAGTGGCAGAAGGAATCGCGAAGCGGCTGTTAATGAGCGTGTTCTCAGGGATGGAGATGTTGATCACAGGGGACGGGAACATGGGGGCATTATCATTTGTGTCTCGGACAATTATTTTGATCTTAATCAGCCTGAAATAGTCGTTAGGCAGAATGACCACTTCGATTTCAAAGGAGCACTCGCTGTCCTCAAACGAGGGGCCGGGGCACAACTTCTCCCTGTCGATTCGGTTTGACGTGGTGAATATCTCACCGGTGCTGCTCAGAACGCGCACCAGCGGGTTATCTCCTGCCTTGGAGACGAGCCGGTACACAAGATTAGCACTTGTACCGGTGGCAGCATTTGTATGGGAAATGTTAAGGTCCTTTGGTATGTTTCCAATGAGGACATTTTCTTGTAGCTCCTCTCTGATGGGGTAGATTAGCTCTTGGGCTATTGAAGGATCGAGCCATATGCATGCAAGCAGGGTGCCCAACAGGTAATAGTCTTTTAGATCCATGATGGTGTAAACGTGCTTCCAGCCTGCACAACTCAAGGGTTTCTCTCTATGCAACTGTGGTTACAGGCAGTGACTCCTCAGCTGTGGTGACAGGGATCCTCCACTGACAAACCTATGAATACATAAGAGTTTCTCTTTAGTGCAATCACTTCACCTAGTCACTGTCAGCTGTTCTGTATACATCTTTTTATTTGTACCATTTTTTTTTGAAATTTTACGCCAAGAACCCAATTAAAAAAAAAATAAACATAAACAAATCAACACAAATACTGCAGCAGCCCTTTATACAGGCATCCACGCGTGTCTGTCTGTTCCTATTTCTGCATCCTCCACATCTTATGGCCACACAGGATATTCAGCGCTTATAAAAAAAACCCACAGCTACAAAACTTCACAACATAAAACTCAACCTTAATATTTGTACACCCGGATGGCCGAATGAGTGCGGGCTCATAGACGTATGAATGGATGGATGAGTGAATGAATGGATAGATGGATGGATGAATGGAGCGTAGAAAATGAATCTTGTCTTTACGTACCCGAATCTGCTCCGGCTCAGGGACAAACACCGGTGTGAGTCAGCTCATAGTCCTCTCGCTCATCCAGCGCGCGTGCGAGATGATTCGGGCAAAGATATCCTCCTCGGTCCGATCGGGCTCCACGAGTCCAGAGAGAGAGAGAGAGAGAGAGAGAGGGCAGGGGGGAGAGAGAGGGAGATCTCCCCGCAGCTCTAGTCGGACTCGGGAACAGGTCTGAGGTAAAAGCAGCCGGTTGGAGAAAGTGGGCTAAACGAGAGGCTGCATATGTCGCAGTTCATTCTCCCCCCATTGAACTTCAGGAGAGACGGACTGTGACCGCGCGCTGCTCCGCGTGTCTGCAGCGGACAGGCGGACAGGTGGACAGCTCAGCGGCTCCACGAGTCTTCCGTCAAAACCGGTCCTCACGTCTGTGTCCTCCTCCGCGTCACGCGTCCCGAGGAAACCGCGTTTCTACCCACTTCTTCTTCTTCTTCTTCTTTCGAAAATGTCTATTTATGTGTCTCTCGTATCCTCCCGGCTACCTGTGAAGGTGAAGGCGCCGGCTGGCTGAAGGCGCGAGGAGACGCTCGTGTCCCGTCATGTTTCAAGTTGACACACGCGCACACACAGTCAGGCTCCGTCGGCGGACGCGGACACAAGGTGACGAGGAGACGGGCGCACAGAGAGAGAGAGGGAGAGAGAGAGGGGGAGAGAGAGAGAGAGGGAGAGAGAGAGAGAGGATCACAGGTGGATGTGGACGCCGACGCGCAGCGCGGATGTGTGTGCGCCGTTTGTCCGCGCGCTCTCACTCCCAGAGCACAATATCTGGCACTAACTCTCCGCCAGCCTACAGGAGGGGTGGTGAAGTACACAGCGCGCGCGCGCGCACGCACACACACTTACACACTTACACACACACACACACACACACACACACATATACCCCTCAGACCCTCGCTATTGGACACTGCCCCGCTCGTTCAGCGGCGTCGCCAGCCCGAGCTGCAACGCGATTGGCCCGAAGTCACGTCACTTAATGCGGCGCGGAGCGTCCGCGGCGTGATGCTCTGAGAGGATGCTGCAGGCTGCGGAGACGCTTCACCAAAAGCCCGAGGCTAGAGGGGGGGAGGGAGGGGGTGGAGGGGAGGTGACGATGATGATGCCGGTGATGAAGCTGCCAGCGCCGCTGATAATGATAATGGGGGCCGGGGTGGGGGTGGGGGGTGTTAGGCTGGGGGCTCCGGCTTGTGCATGGTGCAGATCAGACAACAGTCATTGGCTCCACGGGGACGCATCAAAAGCACGAGGCAGCAACCTGTTAGGCTGTCGCCAGGTAGGCTGCTCTGAGGTGGACGCAACAAAAAAAAAAACAACAAAACAAAGACTGACACACAATAAAAAGATTAAAAAAAGAAAGATTAAAAACACACACACACACACACACACACACATACAGGACCGGTTGGCCGTTCATATGACTCGCAGGAGTCGCCACAGTACAAGCCTTGTGTGAGAGTCACTCATAATCGCTCCCCGGACAGAGAAGCCGTTGTGTTGTTGTGCGTGTCTGCGCGAGCCGCCTGCTCACGCGCCGTCCGTCGCACTCGGCGACCCGCGTTCGTCCGCAAGAAGAATAACCGCACAGCAGCAAGGCGGCGCGAGCCCTGGCTTCACGGGCGAACTGGGTTTCTGTATTTTATTTATTTATTTATGTCTGGAAGTTCGCTGCCTCGCGCTGCAGCTGTGACGATGACGATGATGATGATGATGATGATGATGATGTGAGAGAGAGAAAAAAACCCGTCTTACTCGACAAGTTTGCAGAGCAACAAGAGGAAGGTGAACTGTGTGACTGAGCCCCCCACTCTCCCCCCGCCCCCGGTCAAGAGTGACACGACGTAACGAGGAAACAGCAGGGTTAATAAAACGGGAATCAGAAGCAGAGACATCCAGCCGTCATTTGCGCCGCCATCCCGTCATTACTTAATTCCAATGCTGCAGAGAACCCTCAATTTCATCCACCTCTCTGTGGCTGTGCTGCTGCAGCTGCTGAGACAGGCCAGCTGTTGAGCTCAGACACCGAGCAGCCTGCCACGGTGAACACTGCCACCTGCAGGCGCGCCTGGTCTTTGCTGTAGGCCACACTGCAAACCTCTCACCCCTGCATTCACCAACTGAAACATCTCCCTGAGTCAAGACGCTTGGCCTCGCGTCCTTCAACAGCCGCGAGACAGCGACCCGAGTAAATTACACGACGAAGTTCCTCAGCGAGAGGCAAAGTGAGAACGGCAGGAGAGGGGGGGGGGGGGGGGGGGGGGGGGTGGAGGGGTGTGGGGGGGTGAGAATAAGCCCCAGCTTTGGCAAAAGGTAATGATGGCGATGCAAAGGACAAGTGAGTGAGACTGTTGAGGTGTGAAGCAGGTGGCAGATGTCTCCTGAGGGCCTGGCTTTTTGCCTGGTCAGCAGTCCATTAGCACAGACAACCTGCAGGCCTGACCCCTGCGCCCTTTGATTCAACCAGTCGGTGTCCTTCGCCGGAGAGTGGGCGGCGTGAGGAGCGATCCGTCACTTTGGCTTAAAGTCTGACATGGCGGTGACATGCGGTGACATAAGTGACGACATGAGAGAGCCGGTGCCGAAGCGTTTTCTTGCTCTGCTCGCCGGCTGGAGTCATTAGGCGCGTTTCATCGCTTCGCTTTCACATCATCATTGTGTGGGTCTCGGTTTGTTTACGTGTCAGGAGGTGTTTCTGCAAAGCTAAAATTATGGTTTGATTCAGTCATGTGCAGCTCTCTGAGGTGTAGGGGTGTGTGTGAGTGTGTGAACACGGGGACAGTGGTGCTGTGATTGGACAGATAGGACCCAGGTATTCATCGCTGACCTGTATCAAATCTGCAGAGACAGGAAACTTTGAAAATAAAGCAGTCTTTCTTTCCGTCACTAGTTCCCCTTGTGATTGCGTGTCACATGGCCTGGATTCAGACAGGAGAAGGTCTCAAATTAGCAGGTGCACCGCCACAAATTCCCACTTTGCCCCGTTTCTTAGGGCCGTTAACTCCGTACTTAGTCTGTTTTGAACTGGCTCCAGCTAATGTTGCTGCCAGTCAAGATACTGACAAGTGATGAATAATGTAGTATGCTAATATATGCTCTAGGTCTTAGGGTGTACTTCCTCTCTCACATCGAAGAGAGAGCCTAAGGGAAGTGTCTAAACCTAAGGCTTTATGATTCCCCATATACCAGGTGCAGTCAATCACACTGCTCACCTTGGTTTGATTCTCACACTGACTTATTGACTTGTTCAAGCCGTTGAATTGGCTTCATGAATAATACAAGGAACAAATATATTTATCTTTCATGTCCATTAAAGCACAAGGTCAAACAGGTAATTTATGTATTTTCCAACTTAAACAAGGTCTCGGGAGCCAGGGCCGGAGAATTTAAAGAGTCGGTGTCTCAGCTTTAGTGCTGTTACTCAGCCGAGGAGCAGCGAACCTGGCTGAGAGCTGAGGCCTGAAGACTGAAGAGTCAAACGTTGCAGTTCCCCAATAACTCAAAGGTGTATTTTAAAAGTTTTTCCTTCTGTATAAAGAAAAAAAAAACCCCACTTTGTTACATCCCATTTTTGTCACTGGAAACATGATGTTTATATCTTTCCACGCTATGGGGGAATTCTCGCCAAGCATTTTGTTTTCGGATGCAACAAAGTTGTTTTAACTGGGCATATTTTATTCAGGGGGGGAAAATGAATTCCAGAAATACAGAAATCCATGTCTGTTTGAGTCTCTCATCGCATAAGTTCTGCTTAGGCGTAAATGAGGTTATTCTTTCACAGTTCTTGGTCGTACGGGCGAGAGAATCTCCACAGTGTGAGAAACAGTCGAATTTTAGAGTGTGGGAGCTGTTTGCGTTACAGAATTCGCAGTGTCTCTTGCTCGTTCTCTATGTTTGAAATGATGCAAAGTAATGTCGCCAAAAGTACATGAATTATCAACATATTCTTGTAATATGTCAAGGAAAAAATACTGTACATTCGCACTGACCAAACAGGTTGTTAATATACTTTTTTTTAACAGTTAGTTGTCCTCTGTTGTCAGTTATCAGCTGACTAACACAAAAAAACACACAAGTGGGGCCGTTATCACATGAGCACAATCCCGCTGCTTGTCATCATGTACCACCTGCCAGCTCAGCACGTGTTAGCACTTGAGATCTGACAACAGGAAAAAAAAGTATTGGCAATATGAAAGCGTTCTGAACAGTTACTCATGACCCACAGAAAGTAACCATAGAAAGTAGCCATCTTTTACGGATTAGCTCAGTCTCAGCGCGCTGGTTTCATTTGTTCCCTGTCAATACCACCAAAGCGCCACTGCAACTGCTGATGAAAATTTGGCCTTTTCCTTTAAAACTGTGCGACTCCTCTCAAGAGTGGTAATGACCCAGAGGATAATTGGCATCACACATGCTGTGGACCCTGAATACTAATCAGAGCTTCTAATCAGGCATCTCCAACTTGAAAGTTTAGATACACAGCAGTGAAATTTGGATGAGAATTGTTTTTCATTTTCTCTGAAAAGGATTTCTGTGAAAACAGACGTTGAATTCCCCACTTTTCATATCTCGTACCGAGGTATTAACAAGGTCCTGGTTATGTTCAGGGACAGATTTTACAGCTGTGCGCTTGTAAAATAAAAACATTTGATCAAGTTCATTTTTCTGCTTTTTAAATCGCCATATGGAAACCACAAAGACAACCCATGGTTTTCTGCTGAGCTTCCCAAATGATCATGATCATAAAAGCCATTGTAAAGAGATTTTTCATACACCTATTACATCCTTTACTGCCTGGCAGATAACATTTGAGGAGTATAATGCAATTCATAATACTCGTTTGTGCAGCGACTGACACCATGTTTGATCAAAGATATTCTGCATGAATTAGGTTTAGGATCCTAAAAGTCCAAAAGTCCCTCAATCTGTAATTTGCCATTCTCCATTTCCTTCCCGTTCCTGCCTCCCTGACACATCTGACTCACATATCACTTTCCAGACAGTGTACTGAAAAAGGTCAAACGTTCCCTCCTATTCACTTTTCTTGCTGCTGTGAAAGCCAGAGGAAGAGGAAGATCTGTTTCAGCCACAACAGCCTGGCTGTCATGGCTGAAAGTTAAGCAAGGTCCCTCTAACGCAGACCTGGGCAAATTACGGCCCGCGGGCCACATCCGGCCCTTTCTATGTCTCTGTCCGGCCCGCGTGAGGCCAATCATAAATTACAACATAAATTAAACAAATATCTGTGTCATGCTTACAATACAACTGTGCTGCTTTTATTTTGAAATTTGAAATTTTATTTTGAAAAGCGTTTACATTTACGTTACTTCCGTATCGACGTATGTGCGTGTGTTGTGAGGGAAGGTGAACAGTGATAAGTGACGCTAGCCAGGTTACAGCTGTGCTTTTATGTAAAATACACCAACCAACCTACCAGTTTTAATCATTGGTCTACAACAGAGACTATTTATTACCTTAAATGAGGTGTCATAGATTTGACTTTGAGTTACAAACAATAACTCATGCATATATATATATATATATATATATCATATTATATATGACAAAAAGAAATCTACAAAGAACCTGGAATTAATTGACCTTGATGCATAGTTCAGTTTGAACTATGCATGAAAACTGATGTTTTTTCTGTATTTTTCTGTGTTGCTACAAGCAGAGCCACACCGGTAATTTAGTTTTGTGGAGGAAATGCCAGGCTGAGTCTACACATCATTTTACAGGCAACACGGGCTTTTAGCATTCAAATCACTGTCCAGAGTGATAAGGTATAATCAGGTGACAACATACAATTTATGTTTAGCAAATCAGACACAGAATAGAAAATGTCACTCTCCCCTATTGCTGCATGTCAGAAAAAAAGCCCATATTTGACTGAGAAATTGTGTCATGTGTTGTTGCCCTTCATTTTGTATGGTGTGATGCGTGATGCAGAGGCAGAGAATAATCATGTTTGCAGGTTGTATAGAGAAAACAACGCCACCCGACTGACCAATTCATAGTCTATTCAGATGTTCATGTGCACTCAGTGGCTTCGTTTTCCATTGAGTTTCTCCAGTCTGATGTGATAGAAAACCACACAGATGGTGGTAAGAGGACAGAGAATAAATATAACTGTCACTGGGAGTGACCATAGTAGGTTTAAACATCGCCCTCTGTTTCTTGAGAAAAGCAGTGAATGGTAAAACCAGTTTTTACCTCTTATCCACATTTAGCTCCTGGTGGCAACAGGCTAAACAAGTTAGCTCTCACTGAAAACCATTTGCTATTTTATCTATAATAAATGCCCAAAATGTAACTATTACCTCCGGCCTTTATGAGGCTGCATCTGGTGTAGCCGTCTGGAGGTGGAGTCACAGGTGCAGAGTGATGCGTTTCACTTTGCTCCTTACTAGATTTTGATTTCTGCAACCTGGGACAACCAGTGAGGCCGCTCTGCAGGGATTCCCAGGAATATCACACTGTAATTGTTTCCTAATGACTTCCCTCTCCCATCTAACGCGGGATCACATTGTCTATTACGATCTATGGTTTACTCACACCAACAGCAGCAAAACCACAACGACTGACTGACGGACTGTTCCTCCCGTAAAACAGCCATAATAAATGTATTCAGCATTCAGTGATGTACAAATCTCAATAATTCAAATGATTCTTTTATTTTTACTGATTCTTTTCTTGCTGGGCCAAGGCAAACCCATAAGTCTCCTGTTGCCTGTTCATGTGTGTGCTTCATGTGGGATATGAATTAGAACGGGGTGTATTATTAGTGGCATGTGCAGAATCATGTGTAAATCCTACACTGCACTATCTTTGTTTCCATCAATATGCATCAGGTTGCATAGGAAAGTTTAGATTTTGCTGTTTGTTTGTTTTTCCTTGCACCAAGTTTCTGGCTTTCTTAGTGTGGTGGTGGTTGCCCATGTTTGCTTCTTGTCTGTTTTCTTAGTTTGCTTAGCCCCTCTGTGTTCTATTATAATACAATATATTTTATTTCCCAAAGTTAGCCCCACATACTTGTTCTAACTCTTAACACAATAGAATATAATCTAATAACATTCAAAGTACAGAGTGTCCAGTCTTTGAAAAGTATGTACTTTACGTTACAGTGGAGATTTAATTATATGGAGCAGTCGTTAAGTGGATGGAAGTGATCGGGTTGGCAGCTAATTTTTTTTTATATAGCATGTAATGAAATCCTTCACTGTACAGAGCCAAGTCTACCGACGACAAAGGGCTATTTTCAACGTTAGCGGAGATATTGTACAGATCACTAATATACAGGCACCTGCCACATGGTGGCTGAGGGAATCAATATGCTCAGATTTCAATTTTAACTCTTTAAAATAAAGAGGCATATTTGTTGCTTAGTGTAAATGGGTGCTGCATGTAATAGAAACTCCGTAATGAAGTGTTTCACCTGAATCATGTACACTGTCAATTAAAAGTGAGACTGTCTCCCTGTTGTGGTGTGTAGCAGCTCGTGTGACTAAATAGTTTCTATTCCACTCCTTTGAAGATGCTTCGCATAACTGTATTGGTAATTACTGTGCTGTGTAGGTTTAATTAGGAGAAACCTAGTGGGACTTAACCACACTAAGTTAGGGGATATAGCTAATTCTGTGCACTGATGAACAGTGTGCAGCCAGAAACTGTGGGGCTATACTTAGGCTTGGAGTTAAATGATAATGTACAAATGCTAAGATGATCGCACGTACAAGGCAAACATGCTGCTGTTTAGCAGGTATGTTTACCACAGGTAACATCTTGGTTCAGAGTGTGGAGATGTGACCATTTGATGGTCAAGTCAGTCAGCAGAATATCATCTGGGAACCATGAATATGAACACAGTTTATCTACAAAACTCGTGCTGGTTGTGACATGTAGGCGGATAAAAGGTGAAAAGTCAGGGATCGGCACCTTCTTAAGGATTCATAGTTCGCGAATCATAAATTAATCCAAATGTTGACATGCTGTGTAATAAACCTAGAGAAGCAAACCAACCAACCAGCTGACAGACTAGGTGTGATAATGTCTTCTATAAGTAATGCACAATAAGGTGAAATCATTATGTAACCCATCTCGCCACAGCTAGTAAAACAAGTAAAATAAACAAAAAAAAGAAATTTGCAAAAGCTGTTGGGAACTTAAAAAAAAAGTTCTTGTGAAAAAACTGTGGATTTGATATAGTGACTGTAGATACAACCTATTTATTTCCTTGCAGCAATGGCAGCCAAATATAAAAGCTGCACAGACAGATTCGTGAATTTAAAGTTGGCCTCAACTGACCAGGTTCATTCCTAATCTGTTAAATACATCGAACCAGAAACTGATGTGAGCAGCATTTGCAGCAGCCAGGCAGAGGCCCAGGAGTGCAGAGGTACGCTCGAGACCTGTCTTCTTGTCTACCGAGCAACTCTCATCATGACTGGAGCGCTGCAGCATTGCTATGGTCCACTACCTGTTTGTGTCTTTGCTGCCAACTTTGTCACAGCTAAACAATCCACAAAAAATGACACGAGCAGTCCTGACAGATCCGTTCAAAATGTTCGCTCACCTTGATAAGGAACTAATTACTGTGACCTGTTCACCTGCCTAACGTCCTGAGTTGCTGGAATGTCAATTATTATAAGTAACATGTGCTTCCGCAAGTAGATCCGTGTTGGGTTTTTTTTTTCTTGAAAAAGTTCCTGATTACCTTCTGACTTTTAACACAGTAAGAACACAGCTCTGCGCTCTATATAGCACATCTGCTGTGAAGTACTTAAGGAAAATAGAGGATAATTGGTGGTTATAATTTCCTGTTTTGTTTTGGGGTTTTTTGTTTGCAAGTTCCATTTTCTCCAAGTGACTCCAAAACTGTTCAGCTATTTCCCACTCAGGATAAGAAGGCAGATATGACAGCTGAAGATATTCTCAAGGAGCAGCTCAAGAAATATGTTGTTATTTTTTTGGGGAGGAACAAGAGTTTTGCGTTTTGAAAGCACTGTATCACAGGGAGAGTGTAAGAACACAGTGAGAGTTTACTACATGTTGACATTCAGCTGGAGAAAGGAACTGTATGATTTACTTGACACGTGACACTGTTCTCAACCATTGTTTTTTCTCATCTCGGCGTACTTGTACTTTACATGGGGTTCTTCCTATACATCACCACACACACACACATACACAACACATCAAAGATCAGTTGCTGGAAGATGACAGGTTGCTGCAGCTGCAAATGATAATATTAATAATAATCATCATCACCCAGCATGAATCTGATAAAATTATGGCTTGGCATGTACCGCAGTGTCTTAACACAATCCATTCCAAAAGTCCCAAGATATATAAAACCTTGGTGCAAATGATGATGTGTATTGTGCATTCAGGTCCAATGTTGATTTGACTGCGTGGGCATTTCTGAGGCGGTCTTCTGTTTTAGATTGTTTTATAATGGACTTTGAGTAGTTGCAGAGGTAATCAGGTTTATAATGCCTGCAGGAAGTGTTTCAGTCTGGGTTTTATGTGTTTTTGCACTGTCCAATCACAGCGCAATCACCTAGTATATGTTAATACCAGATGCTATACAGCAGGAAGAGGTCAGATAACCCTGATTGCTAAGAATATCGAGTGGCCAAGCATACCCCGAGGCGCCCTGTCATCTCACTGCACAACAAGTTTAATACATCACAAATGCTGTGTCAGCAGTGTTAGATTTGGTTTTAATTGCAGTGGTTACATAAAGAAACAGCAATCCCAGAATAGATGTATTACAACATCTTTTTTCTACACAGATTATCTTATTCTACTGCTCTCTCTGTTGGTAATACAGTCAAGTATTATTTGAAGTAGCATAGCAACAAGTAGCCAAGAGTTATAGCACTGTTGGTTCGTTTTTGGCTCATGTGCGGACATCATTGTTACCTGATAGTAAAGTTGGACCCCAGAGCAGAAAACAGACACTCAAAAAACGAAGTAGTGGCAAAACACAGTCTTTTAATATAACACATCTGAGTCAGAAAAAAATAATGTTACTGCGTGGTAGAGGGGGAGCTGGCTGGAATCTGCTGCAGACCGTCCAAACAAAGGTAGCAGATAAACTAACGGCACTGGTACGAGGCAGGAGAAGGTTCTGCAAAAAACAAGAAGAAAGGCATAAGGCACATGAGAACACGAGGTGGCTATACACACACACACACACTACTCACAAAAAGTTAGGGATATTCGGCTTTCGGGTGACATTTATGGAAAATGTAAAAAGTTCATGCTACAGTGACATTATATCATGAAATTAGGGGATTTTAGTACAAGCATGCAATGGTAATGTAATATCAAGCACTTTCTTGAAACAAAAGCTAAACAGAACAATCATTCCGAAATCCAAATATCCCTAACTTTTTATATGTATATGTATATATGTGTGTGTGTGTGTGTGTGTGTGTATAAAACATATAACATATATATAGAGACACACACCCACGCACACACACCAGAGTGGTGATTAGGTGATCAGAGTCAGGTGTGCCTCGTCAGCTGACACAGAGAGCAGAAAGGGGAGGAGGAACAGAAAAAGAACCACAAAAACGAAACACCAATAACTCAAAAAAACATAATTTTACAAAACCTCACACATCACTCACTGTGACACTTTGAGAAAAACAATGGTGGAGAACATGCTGCGACATGTACGCCCGGAAAATAATCAAACACAATACATGCCCTACGATTGTCAAGCCAAAGCCATTCATATGAATCAACATTAAATTGTGCATAATATCGGGGGACAAAATGCTGTAATTAAAAACAAATTATTGCACTAAGGTTTGTAATAGGATAACAGTCTCTCCATTGCCTGTGTTTATGTGTGCATCAGCACAAATCCTCTTATAAATGAACTGTTTTTCCAACAAATCACACCCAGTGCACCCACAGTCATTTTCCATGTATGGAAGGCTTAACTGTGCGGCTTGATGTCTGTTGTGTTTTGGATCTTTCTCACAGAAATTAAATTTGAATTGTTCCATAAGGGGTCAAACATCTTGAGAGAATAAACACGACACACCATGAAATTAGACTGTAGTTGGAAAAGGCAGAGGTATACTGAGATACAAATTTCTTATTACAGAAGTGTTTGCACAGCAATCTGGGTTGTGGCTGACTGCTCCGCTGCAATATCAAGCAGACAAACATCCCCCGTCTCATCTTCCTGGTACACAACAGGTTTAAGACTGCAGAGATATTCAGCTTTACAAGAGTAGATTTGATTTTATTCTTTTGTGGCAATGGGAGATATTCTACATTTGATTTAAATTCAGTATTTTTTTGACTGTGTTCTAGTAAAAAAAAAAAAACATCATCACCATCTTCATCATACAAATAGCCACTGTTGTATCAACTCATGTGTGTCAAATTTCCATTCGGGACGCGTAAAAATACTTTTGGCATATCATCGCTCCTCAAATTTATTTTAAAATATATTTAATCTAAAATATTCTGAAGGAAACATAATTGCTGCAAGGATGATGCTTATCAAAAAATACAACCATATTTAAGAATATTCTCAAGCAATCAGATAAAACCCATTGGGCAGCTGGGGTCACCACCTTGGTGAGAGAGACAATTTGGCAAAAAAAAAAAAAAGAAAAAAGAAAAAAATGTGTGCACTGAAAAAGGAAATCTGTAATGTGTTTCATTTTTCTCTAGCTTCCCCTGAGGGTCACATTAGTTTGCACCTTGTTATTTGTGTGTTCTCACATTAGCAATAAGATGTTTATTATGAACATGCTCATTAAAAGCTCATAAAATGTTGCTTTGTTGGCTGTTTCACATTACGAGTGTATAAACAAACTTTGCGTTGTTGATTATATATAGTGCACATTTTGTGGGAATTTGAATGTTGCTCTTTGTTGTTAATGTATCATTATTATGGATAGATTAACAGAACGTCAGTGGTGAACACACCATTACAAAGAATAAACTAAGAAGATGTTGGTGGAACTCTGACGGCAGCAGACAGACGTTGTGAAGAGCAGGTTTCCGAGGTGTTTTGGAAATTGCCCAAACTGCTTGTGGATAATGGATCATTTTGTCCAATACAAAGGCCTTATCTGGGCAACTTGCCCAGGCAAACTTCTTGTTCTCACTCAGGATGATTCTTTTCTTTCATCAGATAATACAAACTCTCTGTACAACAATGGCAAACTTCCTGTCTAAGTGTAGTTATGCAAATAGTATAAATTGCCCCAGTTACTCCTGGACTCCAATCACTTCACTTAAGGAAAGTGATTACTTGATCAGCCACTATATATATATATATATATATGGCTTGCTTAACACCATATATATATGGGGTTCTGCAACACCACATCTTGCTTCAGACTTTAATTCCTTCCATGTCTAATTTATTGTATAAACAAAGCATCCAAAATGTTTCCTCAGTTATATTAGGGTTGATGATACTTTAAAATGAGAAAATTTGTCAAAAATCTGTTTATTACACGATGAGAGCTTAGTGGAGTTGAGTTACACTGGTATGACAGTACACCTGTGTATTGTATGAAGATAAAAAAAAAACGGTGCAATGCAAGATTGTGGATCATTGTGAAAATCATTACACTTCTAATAGTTATATATAAGGTCATTGTATACTGAGCTCCTCTGGTGTCATATTTGATAAACATGAACTCACTACCTAAATGCTAGAGTATATGCACTAGCATAATTGTTAGTAGAGCTGTTTGCAACGCAGCTACACAGAGAGCAGTTACTATGCTTCTAATTTGCATCCTACCTGAGGTTATTCATTGTCATTATATAAATCAGTATCATTTTAATTATCCACAGTGCTTTAAACACTGCCATTATTGACATATATGCAATGAATGTCTAAACAACTTTACCCCATTAAGGAATCAGGATTGAAGTATAATGTGGTGATACTAGTTTGTTGTTATTTAGAATATGTGCTTTTTTTTGTTGTTGTTGATGTTAAGCCATAAAACCGACCGTGACTGTTTCTACAGATATTTGTTCCCCTTAGTCATAAATTAGCTTACTTCAAATCCTCAGGCAAGGCGCTGATGTCAAACACATAACAATTATGCGATCGGGCCACTAAAAATTCACCCATATAAAACTCTAATGTGCAGCATCTCTGTTTCCACATTTATGGTCTGCAGTCAGTGGTGCCCGCAACTTTAGAGCACAGACAATTACCACTGTTTGTTGGATCACAGGATAAACCATGAAAGCAACTATAAAGGTAGTTATTGTTTATTGCAGCTCAATTATTGGCTAAGAGACATGAGCAAAAGAACAGTGTGCACATCTCCTGTGGCCCGGCTATGTGAAGAGTGGGCCGACCCAGTTCTGGCAACCCTCCAGTCGTCACTCACACTACAAAAGTCCCTTGTACTTAAATCACACACATTAGAATTTAAAACCTTCTGTGGGAAGATGCTGCCAAAATAACAGAAAGTGTTTTCAGCAATTTACCAAAAGAATAAACAACTGTTCCTTCTGTCTTTAAACCCACTGGAAGTTTGCAAATTGGGTTTCACACGTTTCCTTGTTATCCGCAGCAGAACGCAACATAGTCTTCGAGTGGCCGCCACCCCGGTCATTCACTGCATCAAATGTAAAGGATGTTGTTAACGTGCTGCATTTGCAGTCTCTTTGTTTGCACTTTGGTTTCCTGTCCTTTTGCATCCAGCTGTGTGTATGATTCATGGGCTTTTAACGGTCCCCTCCCCTCCAGCTGCAGCCAGTCCCACATGGGAGCAGGTGCATGACATGTGTGGCAAAGCAGAGGAGGAACAGTGAATCATTGCTGTTTGACTGTTCTCATAATACAGCCCTGGTTCCTCCATTGCCATGTGTTTACTTGAAACATCCTGTAAATGTATTGTAAAATGCTGATTATATATGTGTGTGGCTCCAACTACATGCACACACTTTGCCTGTTGCATCAGAAAGGACAGACTAGTATGCTGCGTGAATGTTTTATTAGTAGGATTTATATTGCTAGTGTCATGTTGGAGATGCGCCTTGACAAAGCTGAATGGTTAAAATAGATGTTGTTTATATCAATATTACCTTACGACTTAGGATTCTTTCTTCTACAATGCACCTGTGCAATTAGTGACAAACAAGGCAAAACATATAATTCTTAGGTATGATCGCTTACAAAATGTTGTCTGAGCTCAAAGCTGTTAGTGAATGGAATGTTGCTATGGAGACAAACAGTTTTTTTATGCAAATGAAGCGAGAAGTTATTTTCTTTTTTTTATTTCAAGAAGGTCCTCAGTGTTTATACTGCAGCGTTGTATGTGAGGCATTTCCTAAAGTGACTGTGGGCACTGAGGAACAGAGTGTGGACAAATTTTACGTAAACATGACGGTCCAGTTTCAGCAACATACAGTTACCCTGTGCACAGAAACATTAACAATACTACACTATTTAGAATTTGGCCACCAATTATTTCATTATTTGCATCTTTGCTTTTCTCACGAGAGACATGACAGGGTTTCTTAATTTGATTAAGGGTTATGCCACCACTGTATCAGTACAGAAATAACTAATACAGGGGGTCCTCGTGTTACGACGGTCGCGAGATACGTCGTTTTCGTGGTTATGACTCATCTCCCGTGAACTTCCTTGTTTCGGCTTAAGCAGTTTGCCCCGTAAATATGTACAGACTTCACACGGGAACTAGTTGGTGAGTGCTCTCTCTGTCTCTCAGCGCGCCTGCCGGCTCTCCAGCACCTCCAGCACCTCCACAGCACAGCTAGGCTACTCTGCCTTGTGTGTGTGTGTGTGTAAATGCTCATTACACTCGCGATATCAACCCCTACGGTGTGTTAAGAGGGACGAAAGGCAATTCACCATAATAACCTCTTATTGTATGGTGGTGTTATAGCGACATCTGGTGGCACAACTTATTATCTACATACAAATACATACATGTGAATGTATGTTCCGACTAACGTTGAAATTCGGTTACGACATATTTTCAGGAACGGATCTCCGTCGTAACACGAGGACCTCCTGCATACTACTTTTCACTCAAGGATGTGTGAAAGCTGTGAGGTCGTGAATGTGTTTGAATATTAAGGGGGTAAAAAAGGCAAAAGCAAATTTCAGTTATTTTGCATTTCTCCTACATGCCGGGTTCGCAAATATTTACTTTTTCAGATACTTCAGTCATGTTTACTCAGTTTGCAGAACAATGGGCTTTGTTCCATACAGATGAAGTAGCACCAGTTTTGACAAAGCATGTGATGAGTCCCCTGTTTTTCCCCTGTGGAATATTACAGATTTATTTATCTTTCAAGAGCAAAGAAAAAAAAAAAACACCCTGTCTTTATATACATATTTAAAAATAACGTGACGGCAAAGATGCAGCTATGTGATGGAAAACAGTGTTGATCTAGCCATAACGATAATAAACACATGGAAAAAAATCATAATGTTCTTAAGTGTTGGGATAAAAATGTTTTCTTTGTTCTTATGTGTAATTTCAGTATTGTTGCATAGAGCGGCTGTGCACTAAAAATAAAGTCATTTACATTTATATAAAAACATTTCCCGGGATGTGATTTGCATATGTTTCTTTCTTGTTTTTATAATAGCATTTTGTAATTAAATTAATCCACTGCTGGCTTTAAAGGAACTACATTTTATTTTTACAAGAGGGGTTTTTAAAACGTCTCTATAGGGCGCAAAAACAAACTTTACGTGTGGCGAGCGTGCATTCACCATTCAGTCTGCATGTATATAAAAACCCTCTCATAACGATAGTGTCATTGTGTCTCTAACAGAAGGCAGCCTCGGTAAATCTGGAATGAGGGTGGGGATGAAAATGGAAATCGAGGCTCACTTACAGCCCAAGTTTGTTTGTAAAACCAAGATACGACCTCTGCATCTGTAGGCGTGTTAAGCTCTTAAAGCTGCTATCACCTGTCGCTCTGCTGTTTGCCTAAGCACTGTGTACATAAACACACCTGGTTCAGGATCCCACTGAATTCTGATTATAGCCCTCCATAATTTCCATGGGACTTATTTACCGCTTCTCCTGACATTGTTTTAACAGGCTGCGGAGAAATAAAACCTCCTCCCGCATCCTACTTTTTAATAGCCCACATTCTCCCCTGTCTCCCCCGCTGTCGCCACTTTTGTGTTGACCAATTTAGATAGCCTTCTTTTCTGTTTTCCTTTTTTTTTTTTACTTCTTGCACTCAGTCTCTTTTGTCTCCCTCAGAAGACGGCGGAGGGATGCCATCGATCTTCATGAGGTTTTGATACACATCGTTTCACCTCCTGCAGTACCTGCTTTATCAGGAGATTGGAGGAGGACGGATGACTGATCAGACTGATATTGCTTCTCTCGCATTTCAGTGACAACCCCCACCTTCCTTCTCTTTCCTCATTCTCCTTACATCCTTCTTTCCTCCCCTCCTGCAGGGTAATTGAAATTCGAACGTCACCGGCCACGTGTTTGACTCATTTCTGACATGACTCTACCGCAGGTTTTTTTTAAAAACATTTTTCTGCAGCACCCGATTTCAAGTATATTTCATACGGTTGTGGTATTGCTTTGCTGGGATTTACTCCCTCTCCATTTTAATACATGTTTGAGCTGTTGAGAAGATCCAACATCTCCAGTGAAATTAGATTCAGCCCAGCGTGCGGATGCCAAACAAACTAACCAACCAAGTAAGCAAATTTGTTCAACCTTCGCAGAGGGAAATAGCTGAACCCTGGAGGAGGGAATCAGAAGTTCCATCACTTCCCTATAATATTTCATCTAGGAACGATTCGACATGATAAAGGAATTCATATGAGGATGATTGATTTCCTAAAATGATGAATTTCCTTTGTGCAGCTGGTATTAGAGCGTTGATATTACATCGCAGAGACCTGGGTACTTGAGGAGAGGAAGATGCAAGGAAAGGTCACATGTCAGGTTATCCAAAGAGGGTTTTAACCTTGACTGAATGATCATAACAAATAAGGATTTATGTCGACAAACTGCCAGTGTCTGATGTAACTGCCTTACCAATGCATGAAGAATGTACTGTGCCATACATGTGACAGATATGTTAGCAGAACAGCCATCACATCACTGATGGTGCAGAGAGGAATCGACTAATTTCTCTGACTGATAAAGCTTCACCAAGGCACAGCAATAAGAGCTTAAATTACTCCAGGATACGTCTCTCTCTGTCTCCCACAGTTTAATGTCTGTCTCTGCACATTATTTGCATCAAGGCAAATTGCTCCTGCATCTCATGGCAGAGGACCGTAATGGGTTCTCAGGTAATTTCAAAACAATGTGGCCACAACAACACCGTAACGAGTACGACACGGCGGAGCTCGATACACACACACACACACACACACACACACACACACACACAGAGAGAAACCAAGAGAAAACAAAGAATTTGAATGAAAGAACATCAAAAGACTGAAATGTTTTAAGGCTGTTGTTCAAAGAATGAAACCTTTCTATGCATTAAACAAACAATATCGTATAGCCTGGTCATCAGTGAGCTTTAGACTTGCAGGTAGACATATATGTTACCAGAGTTATGGTTTATCCTGTTTCCTTTGTTTAATGGTCAGCTAAGCTAACATACTCATCATACAGATGCAAACCATTTTTTAGGTAATTCCATATGAGAAAACGAACAACTGCATTTCCCAAATATTAAACTATCCCCTAAAATATCAATTTTTAATATACAGATGTTTTTTAAACGTTTTCCTCGAAAACAAAGTGTGAACCTATCATAAAAAAGTCACTTGAATACCCTTGAATTCTGCGTGACAAACCCTTACAACCTTTATTGCACTGGCCATGAAAACTCACAAGTCTCATGCAGCAACGAGTTGGAGGATAACACCCTCCAGCGGGGTGCAATGTATCAGACACTTACATCTTTCAAAAAAAACAACATTTATTTTGATACTATTTTTGTTTTTATACATTTTTTTTTTTTGCCAACTGATGTCATATTTGGCAGCATGATGGCTCAGTTTTTTTCCCACCTCCAGTTCACAGTCGCCTCACAGCCGAGGTTTAATTTCAGCTCTTGTTCTTTCTGTGCAGCATTAGCATATTCTCCCCATGTTTGTGCAGGGGTTCCTCTGACTGCACTGGTTTTCACACTGCACAAACACGCTGCTCCAGGTAAGTGAGAACAAACTCTCCAAGCTGGAACTGGGAGTGTAGGTGTGTACATCTGTGTTAATTTATTGTTTCTAGACAAAAAAGCGCAGTGACAGACTCTGTGCTTTTTGAAACCTAATTTGTAAAGTCACACAAATCAGACTGCCATCAATCACAAGAACTGCCTTTTTCTGATACTGCATGCCTTCCAGGGTGGAACTCCAAAACACATCTAGTCACACGCCGGTTGGGGAATGAAAATATCACCTTATCTCAGAATCTGATTCACTCCCCCATCACAACCCCCATCATCCTCCTACCCCACAACTGTGCAGTGCCTGAAGATGTTTTAATATTACATTCCATCCTTTTGGTTTTAATAATTTAAGACTGATCCACTGATGTTGATTAAAGGCTTGCAGATGAGTTGCAAGGGAAAACAGTTGCATGTAAAAAGCATCATTCGCTCATTACTTTGAATGGGATTTAATCGAACACCCATTCATGGTGCACTTGAGCATTGGGATTCATTTTGCAGTTGCAATTACAGCATGAGATATTCATGTACACTTTCAAAAGAGGGTGGAAAACACCATGTCTTGGTCTCATGGCAGCAGACTGACAGCTCAGAAACTTCTGTAGCGCAATCGTGTGGTAGACACGTTAACTGTAAATCATGTGAATTCTGTCCAAAAAAACTACAGCTACCTTGACATAAGCATTAGTGGCTGAAATTACCATTCATGAAAATGTATTCTATGTCTAATATATTCACGCATCTATGGTTTCCTGCAGAGATAAATGCAGGTGCACTGAGTTTATAAGATGTACTCAACTAAAAAATGGGCGTCAGTGTTAAATTGTGAGAAGGGTACGATAAGCACCTATATGTGGACTGTGCATTAACTCGAGCTGAGTATTATTCATGATGGATTAAGTAATGGATAAGGCAAAGGTGGCAATAATTGCTTCCAAAAATATTGGGGAGAAAGGGGATTTTCTCTGGTTAAATGACCTGACATTAATTTCAGGCACTTAGAGCAGCGGGGTCTCGTAAATCTGTGTGAGGACAATGGGAAGGGAAACGGTGTTAAATTAGGAGGATGCTAAATGAACAATAAGGTCAGAAATGGAAACCAAAGTGTTGGGAACAGATAAAGGGCTTGGGAGGGAAAGAGTGCAAGGAGAGGTGGGGAAGCCAAGCCTTTGCAGGTGGCCCCATCACCACCCAAACGTGCTGGTAATAGCTGCCATTCATTATCAAATGTGCAACTGCCTCATGCAGGACCAAGTACCCCATCCATCCCTGTCAGCTAGTGGCACGTCAATGACAAAACCTTAATTACACCATTAATTAATAGAACGATTTTCTCCAGCATGCACTGGTGTGCCTGATGTTCGTTAGGCTTCCTCGTGAGCGATTGCTCATGCCACAGTACCATTTAACTAACAGACGTATACAGAGCGAGGGGAAAAAAAAACAAGTCAATGAAATGGCATCCCGAGGAAGGAAGGCCTTTAAAAGCGCCACAGAGCTCTATTGATTGACAAGATGCGTAAAGAGAGTGGTTTATCTTGTTGGAAACATCATCAATTGAATGAATTCACATTCTTTTAGAATCTCAAATTGTTTATCTGAAATGCAGTCAGAGTGTCAAACTCTATTGGATAACAGGGGCAGAGCGGGATGAATGATAAGCCAAAGGGCAGTTAAATGTTATATGTGAAGATGGAAATCAAGGGCCACTACAGCAAATGTTCGGGCACTTTACCAGGTCCTGCCTGGAAAATAACCACATTCACAGTCACTCTCTATAAGAGCTGCAAAGTGTTCAACCTACGTTTGCTACCGTGTCCAACATACAGGACATCCATTAGCGAGCTTTATACACCACAGCTGCACAAAGCTGTGGTGTAATAAATCATAAAAAATATTTTGGTTTTAATAAAGACATTTTATTAAAACCAAAATTATATGAAGTACATCACAGATACTGGTAAGAGGATGGCAAAATAACCCCCCCAAAAAACAGGGAAAACAAAGGTGGGAATGCTTGAGAGTCTGGGTCCACAGATGTGACCGGTGTTGAGGCCTCATCAGTCACAAAGGAGCGGCAGGTCAAAATGCTGAATAAAGCATCAAACCCCTTGACTGTGGCAGACAGGAACAGAAAATGGCCATGATCGCACAGGGAGCTGAGACGGTGGCACAAAGCAGTTTCCCAAAAACTGTCTCAGGAACACTCGTCTAACAAAATCCAAAATCCTGAAGAAATAATGCAATGACCAAAATAAGAACCACTGGCTTTTTAAATAACTAATGTTTTGTTTGTTGGGCATACATACATACATAGCTAGATAGATAGATAGCTAGATAGATAGCTAGATAGCTAGATAGATAGATAGATAGATAGATAGATAGATAGATAGATAGATAGATAGATAGATAGATAGATAGATAGATCCCCAAGTACCATCCAGCAGTTACTAATACCACAATTGTACAAATTGTACTTATTTTACAGGGTAGCAGTACGTGCTTAAGCAACTAGAACTACTCCATTACAGTTAGGGAAGTGTTATCAAAAACTACTCAGCTGTGGAAGGTTAAGGCAGGCTGTTTTTCAGTGTTAAAAGAAAGCCCACTCACTGTTAGCACAAGATGGAAATCAGATTTTTGGCCTCTCATATTAAAGTACGACTACAAACCACCGTGGCCTCTGGCCCAACAGCCTCTGTAGGTTGAAACATATTCCTCTCCCATTGCGCAAGAAAAGAAAAGTAGTCGCTTGTGAGGTAAATATGTGAAATTTACAAATAAAATAAAAAAAACACGAATATGTGCAGTGTGTGAAAACATATACTGGACTTCTAGTTTTGAGGTAAGTTAAGGTAAAGTAAGGTAAGGTAGGGTAATTAATCAATCTGCAAATGTATGGCGTCGCAGGCAGAGATACAGATATAGTCAGAAATAGGAAAAAGGAAGAACATGTGCATATTACTGTATGTACGCGTGCTGGGTGCTGACTAAATGACCACACATTAATTACTGTGTACTCGCAGGGATTTTTATGGACTAATGCTCATGGTCAGTAATGGGGCTTTGTGTCGCGTGTTTTTAGTTGCATAGGTAAGCCTCATCATTATCATAACATTTGTGTTGGACGTGCTCCACAGGGAGCTATTTTATTGTTCGATATTCCACTGTGTTACACTTGATTTACTGCTTTATGAAAGTAACAAATGCTCACAGGTATTAAAATAGATTCTGGTGAAGAATGCCACTGTTTGCTGAAAAGCAAGCCAATCCTTCCTCGCTCAGGGAGCTGGCTCTTTATTATCGTGTGATCCACATCATTATTACAATAAGCGCACGGGATAATCACACCTCATTAGTTATGTTTTATATTAATGGGGGTAATATAAATAAATTCCCCATGTGTTTCAAATGGCTAAGCAAGAAAACACATAACCCTGTATCTCCCTGCAAATGTAGAGTGGGTAAATGATTTGGCTTTGTGCTGGTGGAGCCTGGGAGAGTGGATATATGTAAACATTTCTGTAAACTGAGCGCCTGCATACATTTGATGACAGGAACAATCTAAGACTAAAGGGTCCCATGCATGTTCGGACTGTCTCAGAAGCTGACTCTCAAACACGACAGAAATGTTTTATTGATGAAAACAAGGGGGCCTTGTGCGTGCATATGTGTGCGTTTTGTTTGTGTGCGTTTTGTTTGTGTGCGTTTTGTTTGTGTGCGTTTTGTTTGTGTGCATATGTGGAACATTTTGAGATGTGGGTAAGGAGAACAGGGGAGCAGAGCAGGGGGAAAAGAAGGTCATGGTGTTACATATCCACATTCAGTAACAGAACAGGGCAGACTGCGTGTGATGCTGAAATCTGTCAGATCTCCCTGCCCGGCCTCGCTCTGTGTGTCCTGCTTGAAATTTCTGTTTGATTCTTCACTGGGGAGAAGAGGCAGTCATTAATACACCGCAATATCTTCCATGTCCTTTGGTGCTGAGGGAATCCTTTACCGCATCCCTCCTCCGAAGTTATGTAAATCCAAATGTGCATCAAAAGCCATTTGCCACATTAAGCGCAGCCTGCGAATATATGTGTACATGCAAGCAACCTTGACAAGCCTAAGACTCCCTGTTGTATTTCAAACTCCCTTACCTCATTTAAAAATCAACCATGCCTAAAAAGTGAAGACATAATCAAGCGGTTTGCTTTGAAAATCAATGGATTCAACTTGTTTACTTATGAATAAGAGAAATGTGCTATTTGCATCCATCAGAAACTCTCCAATCGAGATATACAGGAGAAAACAATCATACATTATTTAAGCTACAGCACTTCAAATCATGTTGCGATACTGTATATTCAGTGTATCTAATGATTGTGCCATAAGCAGGAAAAGAGCAAGGTGCATACTGATTCAGTCCTTTCACACTCAGTTCTATAGAGAAAAAAAAAACTCTTCCTGACGCTGACTCTGTGTAAAGTCAGATGCTTACGTGTGTGTGTGTCAGAATGTCTCTGAGGCGCCAGCTCAAAGGCACTTCCTAACCAACTACACATACTGAGATGCAGGTGGAAACTGTGATTGGTCAAACAGAGCTCCTTGTGTTTTCTCACAGGTTTCGGTGGTCACAACTGCCGATAACGAAACCGACTCTGTGCATCTAAACAACAAATGGTTATCTGTGCAAGGCTACAGTATGCTGCTGTGAATGTGTCTACAACCATTTGCAAGTTCTATGAAAAAAGGGTGTCTGTTTTTTTAAAGACCACAGCATCCATGTCCGAAAATAATAATCAGATCCATTGCCGGGAACATACTGTACTGCAAGTCCTTTCTTGGAATTGTCAATTTAAGACAACTTATTTTGGTTTTTCACTGATAATAATAATAATAATAATTATAATAATAGTGTGATTATTAGAAACTATAATAGACTGAATGCATTTTGTCTAAAATATAAAAAGGCAAATTATATTATTATAAAATGAAATTATAAGAGACAGATCGGTAAATTATAAAAAGTCATTTCTGTAAAAGGAACTCTACAGACCATTAAAATGGATTCCTATGAATGGATTCCTGGGGTGAAGCAGATTGAAGTAGAGGTGGTTTGACTGCAAGAGTTAATATTTACAAAAGGGACAAAACGGGAGAATAGACTGCTGTCACAGTTGGTAATTTCATGGCTTGATTGATTGCTGGCATATTGTATTGCTCACACTGAGGTGATTAATCTGTCTTTGTGTAGTTCAAAACCTCCTTGGGTCTGACTTTGCCAAGCCAGCAACACCACTGTATATCAATGTCCTTTATTTCCATTTTTCTGCTATTAATTCCTCTTTAAATCCCCTTGTCCTTACTTATGTATATTCACACACACACACTTCTGATGAGTGAGTGAGCTAGATGTCTGTCCTTCAGTTGTTTACTCAGCTTCACATACATGCATGAATTGGCGATCCTTAATTCCACGCTGACAAAAGCCCTTTTGAAATTTCACACAGAAAATGAAACCTGTCAAAAATATACACAATTGAAATTTGTTAAATTAATGAGATGAAAAGAATATGAAAGGGCAGCAGCAGGTAGGCCAGATGACGAGGTCAATGGGAGACACTATAAAACTGATTATGATTGATGATGACAGATCAGAACATTTGCGCAGGCAGGGGAGAGCTAAATGGAAAATTACTTTAATGGTTACCATGGCTGAATCATCTGTAGCCAACAAA
This sequence comes from Trinectes maculatus, assembly GCA_016785345.1. Lineage (NCBI taxonomy): Eukaryota > Metazoa > Chordata > Actinopteri > Pleuronectiformes > Achiridae > Trinectes > Trinectes maculatus. The sequence continues at coordinate 134,882 of JAFBJQ010001247.1, forward strand.
CAAGATCTATGTTTTTATTTTAGAAGGACTTTGTTGTTATATTTTTAAGTGCAAAGGGGTATTTATATATTTAATGTTGTTTAATGCTCCTGTTTCTATTCTGTGGTTTTCTATAAAAATGATAAAAGTACTACATCTTAATGGCAAAAAAAGGTTGTTAAAACTAGAGGGTGTGCACCATACAATCAGTAATTATAACCCTTTATATCCTGGGAGGCGTTTTAAGATGTATATTGTGTGTCCAACAGATGACTTCCATGGATGTCGTTTTTATTTCCTCCCAGGATGCCATGTAATAACCTGCAGGTCACAGCACATTTTCATAAATAACTGACTTTAAGATATTCTAACAGCTAGGGTTGATATTGAAAATTCCTCCCTAGGATTTTGGAATTCAAATAATAACTGGACACTCTGGAAAGTCATTTAGCTTAATAGGTTTCCTGTGAAAATTCCGACAAGCTTCATGTAGCCGTTTCTCCACACTGGCAACACTTGATTTTTGGAATAACAACAACAACAACAATAATAGCAATAATAATAATAATAATAATAATAATTAAAATTCACAGCTAAAAAGAATGAACAAACTAAACAGAATAAGATTCCTGAAATTTACTGTTCAAACTCTGATAACTTATTATATTATAAAAATGTATCACTGACAAAAGACCTGAAGACAGGAATCTAAAAAAAGCCTTGAATAATTTCTCTCTTCGGCTGTGCAGCCAGAGGGCCATTAACATAGACTTGGCTTAATTTCTAGATCATTTGTTATTCCCAAATTGCAACACATGGTAAAGTGTCTTGGTGGGACACCGGTGCCCGGAGCATGTCCTCCCCATGCCTGGCAGAATGTCATGATCAGAGCAATAGATGGCAATATGCAAATTTAAATTCAAAAGGGCTTCAAGTCCCCTAAAGAGAACAGACCATCCTGAAATGAGCCAAACCATCAGACGCACCTCATATCCATCAGATATGAGAACACACACCTACCTACACAGAAATACAAAAGACTTACAATAAACAATGGAGTCACTTTTTTATTTTCTTATATTTTTATTTTTATTTTAATCTTTTTTATTTTTCTCTACTCAATTATTTTGATTTTATTGATGCTGCTGGAAATTTTTATTTCCCTGAGAGAACCCTCCCAAAGTATCAATAAAGTTTCTCTCCATCTATCTATCATACAGAGCGGTTATGTGCAATATGCAGAAATAAATTAGGAACATTTTAAGTGGAATTGTTTAATCAAGAGTTACCTGCCTATTGTAATTAATCAAAAACCCTTATGTAATTCAAAGTAAATTAAACTCCTCACCCACCCATCCATAATCATATAAATAACACTTATCCTTTGAGAATTGCAGGTGGAGCTGGAGCCAATTCCAGCTGGCTTTGGGCAAAAGCAGTGTGCACCCTCGACAGGCTGCCAGCCTGTTATAGAGCCACCACACAGACACAAACAACCGTTCACACTAATGGTCAATTTAGAGTCTGACAGTAAAAATGAAAATAACAGATCTGATACATTGTCGTTTAGAGTTTTACCTTTTACTGGCTATTGTGGGTATTAACACACAGGTTAGCACACTGCAGGACTGTTGCAGGAAGCTCTCAGTGACTTGGCTGTGGCCCCTCAAATGTAGTATGTGTGTGTTGACAGGATGAAAGAGAGAAAGGAATCTTCCTCACACCTCAAGTCAGCATCGGCAGCTTGCTCAAGAAGAGGCCCAATTGAGATGCCACCCCAATGGACATGGATCAAAGATGCCTGTGTTTGAGTTTTGTTGCTCTGGTTGGTGCAAAAGACAACATCTCGGGGAATCTCAGGGGTCCTCAACAGCAAAGAAGTTGGCAAAAGGTGGAGGCTCTCGCTCAGACCCATACCTGCAGACGAGAGTCGTCCCACCAAACCTTTATCCGTAATGTATTTGGCTCTTAGGTTAATGATGAGCCCAGCAGACAAACAACTACCAAAATGAAAGAGAGAATCAGTTCATGCAAACAGGATAATTATAGAGCAAGCCACTATGCCAAACAAGCACACGAGCAGATTATACACGTTTGACACAAATCAGGGCATCAAGGGGATCTGGGATTTTAAGTATGCATTAATACAAGCTCTGTGGTCCGTGAAAAAAGTTCATTTGTTTCTCTGGGAAAAGCCCTCTGAACGTCTGCAGAGGCCCAACCCGCAGCAACTGTCTGTAGCAAGTGGTCAGATTAAGCAACTGGAGCATTAGCTGGAATTTAATGGAATTTTACCGCAACATTAATCAACTCTATCCCGACTGGCTCTCAAACCAGTCAGAAATAAATGTACAAGCACATTTACACAAGGACAAATCCGATGAGCAACTCGTTTACACCAGCTAATCGGAGGGAAATTTATCGAGTCTCCAATTATGTTTATTTATCAAATTAACATCAACACATTTATCTGCAAAATCTTGGTTTTGGCTTCAGCTCCTGACAACCGGAGCACGAGATAGATCTCTCGAGATATGTTTAAGCAACTCAAGAGTTCTTAGTTGATAACAGGTTAAGAGTGCAGGCAAACTATACAAATAAAATCTCGAAATGCGAAGTCTGCGAGGGAACACAGACCCTGATCTCTACTGCCGAGGTCATGCCCATCATAGTGAATGACTTTTTCTCCAAAATGGAACAATGGAGTGAAAATAAAATAAATGGTTGCATTTGATTTCAGACCCTTATACGAGTTTCCTCCAGCCGTAAACCACTGGAACTGCCAGACTTCCTTTCATATCATTAGCAATATCACTACTATCTGCATATGGAAATTACATTACTGGGGGTGAGACAGCTACTGACCTACGCGTACAGACAGACTGTCATGGCTGTGGCTCATGCTGCTTTTCTAATAAGTTTTTTTTTTTAAATACACAAAATCTCTAAAGGGAGTCCAATGCACTGTGTTAGAGCTGAAGGCAAGTCGCCCCCCCTACCCGACCCCCATGTGCCTAACCTTTCTTGTAGTGCTTTTTGCGTATATGCTAAGCAGGATGTGGTCCCCGCTGCAAGATTGTCTCCAGCTGCTGGAGGCATCACTCACCCTCATTCCCGCTTCCTGTCTGAGCCGTGGATCCTGACTGGAGAGACATCCAGTCCGGCTCTCCAATCAAGCAGTCGCTACTTGGAAGTGTGAAGATTAAAGCTTGGCCAGCCTGTCATTTGGGGGGTGGGGGGGCTCACCGGCCTTTCATCTGTTTAGAGAGTAGACATGAAGTGTTGAATAAATACTGACCTTTAAGATATATCAGAGATTTTTTTTTTCCTTCTTCTGGTATTTATTCTGTATAATGATGTCTTCAGGTCTTGGTGTAGTCGTAGGCAATGCTTTTGTACAGTGGTCAAAGTCAAATGTCATTTTTCCCATAAACAGAGTCTCACTGTCTATCTGTGTGTGTGTGTGTGTGTGTGTGCCACAGACAGACAGTGAGACACTGTCTGTCTGTCCCTGTGTCACATGTTCAATTAGACACAAGTACAGTGACAATGACTGCGTCAGGTAAGGAGTGTGTTAACTACCCGGAGACTGATTCTCATTAAAAACCTGGTCGAATCACCATTCACATTTACAAAACGTTTGTACTTAAACTCACTAGGAAAAGAGGTGCTGTTTTCACAGTTTCTTTGTGGAGTGGCAAGAACGATTTTATTTGAATTGCTGATTACTGTTAGATATACTTGCAGCTCTTTTCCAAGATATGCCATTTGGTTATGCTGTATTTATTTGCTTGAAACCAAAAGGCCTTATTGACCCTCTTTGTTCAACTTTCTAAGCTTTCTTATTTTGCCAAAATCTTTTGGCTTTATGTTGCTTCCCTGTCGACAAACAAGCAGGCTAGTAACAAATAAAAAGCCATATTCAACTAATTACCTCAAATTACTTGATAAATGAGCATTTCACAAATATCACACTAGAGACTGTCTTGCAATGGGATCGCAACTACCAAGAACCCCCATAACGTACTGATATTCTGACCCATCAGTATATTAATAGCCGTTAATAAATCACCATCTTCAAAACTGGCCTTCATTTACCCACACTATTCTCTTATAGAGATTTGTGAGTTTTGCACAGCTGTGACGCTTTCATGCAATATCAAACAAAAGAGAGAGAGTGTGTGTGATAAATTAGTAAGTACTCAAAGAAAGTTCTTAGAACTGCCTCTGTGGTAGTTCTTGCTTCTGTAGTTGCAGTGATGTTTTTGGAATCTTTCGTTACATCTTCTTCTTTCTGAAGTGATAAAACTGCTTTGAAGGTATTTTTCTGCTAAAAGAAAAATGCAGCAGTGTCAAAGTGGGCATGATGTGATGCTGCACTTGACCACATGCATAGGAAGAAATCTGCCAAACCTGCACTTTTCTCCTCGTTACTTACCCCTGACCTGCTCGGAAAAATATAGTCAGCACTATTGCACCACCTCTAATGATATGAAATCACAGTGCTTTTCTGCATAATACCCGTCCGTGTTGGGAGAGACCATCAAGCACCACTGATATCCAGGGACATTTTAGGCAGATGGCGATATTCTACTTCACTTAACAGAGAAGTCAAGAGAAGGCACATTTGTCACTCTTTAAAAGAACAGACCATTGAATACTTTCATGTTTGAAACAGAAGGTCATAGACTTGCCAAATTCTAGTCATGATTTTATGCACTACAGTATACTGAAAATCCCAAATGGCTTTGATAGATATTTCTATTTTTGTGCTGTATGTATTCCATCATTTTCCACAGCGCAGGCAAAGAACATCATCAAAGTTATTCATGTCCATCTTTAAGCTCTTTAGGAAAAAAAATGGTGAGCGAAGCTGTTTGACAACTCATATCCATGTTTGCTTGTGCTCATTTCATTCTGCCTCATACGACCATTCTCCCCCCAAAAAACTAAATCATTTCTGGTAAACAAAGAAAAATAAACAAAACAAAGGTTTCCAAAAACTTTACATCACATCTCTCATATTTTGACAGTCTGAGATAGAGGAGAAGTAGCCGAAGAGTTTGATATATAATATGTGCATGTTGTGTAAAAGTTGTGTCATTAAAAAAAGTAAAAACTGATACAGATAATTTCCGATATAAAATTTTAATGCCAATATCGGCCAATAGTATCGGACATCTCTAGTTTTAGGCACGATTGACCACTGCAAATGTTAGCTTGCTTGGCCTGTAAGAATGTTGGTGTTTAGTTCCATCCTTCTTCAGCAGTTAGCTCTGCTGCATTTTCAGACATCTTTCTCAAGGGCATCTAATGAAACAGATACAGGTCTATTTCGAACAATTCAGCTCGGCTAAGATTACTTGCAGTGCCTATGCATAGACGCAACACAAATCATAATGATACACTTCTGCTTCTACTACTATGCATTACTACACTTACAGTGCATTCGTAACCACCGCTCAATATTCTGTCCTCGTTGACAGCTGCTGCAGCTCACACTACACCTCCCGTGAAGACAACGTGAGAGTCTCGTTAGAGCAGCAAATAGAAGATGCTTGGCTCGCAAGTTAACTGTTACTGCAACTATGGTGGCGATATCATTTGGTGAGAGCACTAAAATAACAAATTATTTACAGGGGAAATGTGACTGATTATTATTTCAAAAAGTCCTAAATGCCTGAAATGAGTGAATGCAAAATAAATCCAATGATTTGGTTGGCTACAGGAATGAACAGTGCAGCGTTTGGCTCCTGTCTCAGGTTAGCAGTGCATTAATATGAATCAAGCAGTCAGTGTGTGTTGGCTACCAGCTGTTTGGGGCCACAAGTGCAGTCTCAAACAGCACCTCAGCCCCAGACAAGTGTTAGCCGCAATGAGGCGCATCATGGTGACTTTTAATTTCCCTCTTAACCACATCATATTTTCCGAGGGCCTGGGAGGAAATAGATCCCCAGATTATATCCATCTATAATTTCTTATCTGGTCGCGTTCGTTCCTTCTGCCTCTCCCCCTGCAGGCACTGACTTTCATTCCTTGGGTGCGCCACCAATCTAGAAATTGAATTTGAGGGGAGAAAATTAGAAATGAGGGCATTTTCATTTCAATTAATCCTGTCAATGAGACATTTTGCATGTGGGACTTAGTACACGGCTACAATATAGAACTCCTACTGACTTTCACTTGATGCCCTTCACCTGACGACCTTGTCACCGTAACCCACTGCTACCCTTTAAACCCCTACGCTAGCATCTCCCCATCTGCTCTCCCGCCCTTTTAAAGAGCTCTGCATCTTAAAAACAGTCAATTTCCCAGCCAAAGTGTGCCACCTGCTTTTGGCAGCTGGAAGCCCTGGCAAATGTAGATAAATGAACAGAACCACCTGAGGGATTTCGCGAATCTGCTGCTGCTTGGCAGATTTATTTGCTCCCCGCCACAGAGAGCTGCACTGGTAAGCACTGATTACGGTCTACAGCACAACTGCCCCTGCCCATTCTCCTGTCCTACCCTCCGTGTGTGCACCCATACAAGCACCGCAAGGTTGTTGACCTGTAATTCATCAGTATTTTAAATTGTAAACAGCAGCCTCCTGTTCCTCTGCGTCTTCCTCCACCTCATCATTACAGCTCTGATGCAGATCGTGTAGTGCCTTTGGGAAGCTGTGAATATATTTGTTTAGTGCCTGATCTAATCTTACATCATTATGCAGAAGGGCATTTTATCTTATAGAACTGTAATTCGATTTTTATCAAACACACTGCTGTTCTGTACCAAACAGTACACATAGCTATACAGTATATTACCTCCGTCAGTCTTGTTTGCAGCTTTATTCCACAAGTTTGGTTTGGTTTGACTATTAACTTTAATTGATATGTGGATGAAAGCACTGAAGCTTTTTTTCTTCAGTATTAAATACCTGATCGTCAGTATTGTCTTTTTCAGCTTCCTTTGTCATTATAATCTCAGTATAGATATAATCGAACCTGTGTAAACATAGAGTACGCCACTTGAGCATAGGTTTGAATTAAAATTTGATCATACATTTTGTTGTATTTTGAGGGAGAGCAGAACACTTTGCATATGTATTTAATGAGACAAGTGCTCTGGAAGTGGCTGGATAGAGTCGAAGTAGCAAACAAAACTTGCAATAATAGATTTAACTGGACCTTCATCTTGCAAGATGAAGGTCCAGCACTAAAACGTCACAATTCAAGGCTTTTTCCAAGAACTGGACATTCTGGCATTGCACAGCAGAAATCTGCTGTTTCCCACGGATGTTTATATTCACCTATGATGCGATACTGTCTGGCGCAGTGGAAGCCAAAAAATAAGCAAGCAGGTGTTTTGGTGTTTTGGAGAGTCAACGAAAGCAGCTCTGAAAGGACTGATAATTTTCTGTTGATTGTCAAGTACCTGTAATCTTCGACTCTAATCACATCATTCGTTGTCATCAAGTCAAATTTATTTAGAGAGAGGCTCAAACAAACAAGCTTAAAGTTGTCTTCATCAACCATTGTCTAGAAAAACTGTAACGTATGAACAAGCATGTCACTAATTTAAAAAAGTGCTTGCGAAGGTATCTGTGTGTGTGTGTGTGTGCGTGTGTGTGCGTGCGTGTGTGTGTGTGTGTGTGTGTGTGTCTATTTGAAATCGACTGCATGTTTGATGGTACAATTCAGATTAGCACGTTTTTGAAGAGGAAATGGTTTCTGTTGGTGTCATAACCAAAGTGTGCATGCTTTGGCCACCTATGTGTGCACATATTACTATCTCAATAACGCATCCAGTGAAATGATGCACCACTCACTGCAGATCAGGCTGACAACTGTCAAGACCACAGTGTACAATGATAGCAATGCACCAACCGTGCAGCTAACTGCACTTAATTGTGGGACCGACACACTTACTGCTGTTCAGATGAGTGAATTTGCTATTTTAAAAATATGGGCTTTGGACAAGCAAATGGCAAAACAAAAACCAATAAACTAGGAATAATGTGAAAAATATGTGTTTTTGTTGATTTTGGATTTTGTGATAAATGTCCCACCTGATGAGATGTGTTAATGTAACTAAACAACGCATAAATGAAACATTAATCCTTGTTGATCACTAAGGTTTATGCAGCACTTCCCCCACTCTCCCCTTCCACCCTCTCTATTTCACTGTCAAACTATTTATGTTTTTGTAGTCAAGCTTTCTTTGTTTTATTTTGCTATCACGTCGTCAGGGAAAAATATTTTCCTTGTTGTGTCTAAAAGACTCTAATTGGTAACCCAGCCATAATGCTAAATTCTGGTTTTAAAATTCATGGCAAAAACCAGAAGGTTTTTTTATGCTTCCAATGCATTACTGAAATAACACTTGGCCATTCCCTGACATGTATACAATTATTTTCAGTGTCATTATCTATGATTTATTTTATATATTAGTTGGATTTACACAGCTTCATTTTGTGCAATACACCACATTTTTACTGAGTGGCTATAACAGAGCCTGTATTTCATACTATCATCAACTAATTGGATGTTAAAAGCAGTCAAACTCAGAAGCAGACACCGGCTGAGGGAACTCTAGTCACCAGCTGTATTAAACCTACTGTTTCACATTTACCTCCCAATGGTTCCTATGTTCATGCAAGAGACTAATTTACTTGGGAATCATTAACGTGCCTGTAAAATGCAGAAGTTAACATTTCATTTGTTCCATTAGGCAAAAAAACAAACATGACTCAAATCCATGCTGATAATTATGATATTACCTCAAAATCTTTACCATGATCCACTGTGAAAGGTGTTTTTATAAGCCTTTCAAACATACACATATGCTTGTTCTAGATGGTTTGACTGAGATACAATCAATGCATTCTGAAGAAGAATTTGTATTGTTCTATTTTGTTTTGCTTTACTTGTAGAAAAAAGTAATTGTGAAAGTTTGTTAAGTTTGTCTGTAACAGTTGCACTGGTCAGAACAAGAACGTTCGCATAAATAAAAGAACATTATAGCTCTCTGTCTGAAGTGGTAATAAATAGCACTGGGTATTTCTTGATGTGAGAGTCATGCTGGCACTGGAACACCACGACCTTGAGTGGAGCTATTAACTCTGTGGCAGACAGATACAGAGGGAGATCAGACTTTTGCCATGCTATAATTTTTGTGCAAATGTATTTTATTTGTGTTTTCGTTTTGCTCATGGAAAATAATTAATAATTGAATTGAATAATTGCCATTGAAATGTAATAAAACATGTACATGTTGTCGGGTGCACTGATTAACCACCAGCACCAACTTTCTGGTTTCAGCATATTAACTTAGTAATATAACGTATGTTCCATAGCTGTAATGGGCAGTACAGGAGAAAACAGAAATTGCACACATAACTACAAACACACGCACCTTGGTGCTATATAGTAGCTTCACAGTTACCATGGCAATGCAAGGACAAATTTAGTATTGCTAGCTATTTGTCAGGACACAGGACATGATGTGACAATCCCTTGTGCCATAATCAAAGTCAAGTTTGTACAGACTCAGACATGATTGCCTTCGAGAATATCGGACAGGGCTGCCATGAAAATAGCACACCATCAGTCAAGTAACATGCATACCACCGAATATAGATTTGATAGCTGCTGGTAAAAACAGTATTAAATGTATGTGTCTATATGTCTATGTGGTTGTCAAGTCCTCTGCCATAGAAAATGCATAGATTTGACCAACAACTGCATCAGTAAGCTCACTACGAAGTTCCCCTAGAGAAAACTCTTCATCATCAGTCTGATATAGTCCAAAGAAAGAGTGCGGCTCGATGGCCCCATCACACTGTGAGAACTGTATTAGGGAGACTGTTCGGCTTGGAGGGAAAAGTGAACAGACCTAAATTAAAAGAGACCTCCACAGAGCTCACACAATACACAATACACAATACAATTCACCTTTCAGTATAACAACCTCAAGAACACAGGTGAGAAATAACTGTCGCACTCAGCCATCAAGTCTCATAAATATATCACTCACAATCAAATGCTGCAGAGCTTCTGAGGATTTGAAGAAAAAAAATTTGCTGAAATATTAAGACTTATAATCAAATACTTGAAGCGACTGTCTCCACCACCCCCTGTAAGAAATGTCTCTGAGGCCCTAATTCCAAGCTGATGTGAGACATTCAGGGCCCTCTCTTAAACCTGGCACGAAGCAGAGCCAAAAACAACTAATAATACTTAAATACTGAACGAGTTTGTGTTTCTGGCCAACAACCACATCGTTAAAATTATACACAGAGCAACAATAGTCTTCTCTGGTCTCAAAAAAATGATGGTGGTACAGCTTTTAACAGTTATAATAACAATAAGAAGAAGAAGAAGAAAAATAAGAAGAGGAAGAAGAAGAAGAAGAAGAAGTGACTTTTTTTCTGCTAGTGTACTGCTAGTTTTTTTTTCTGCTAGTGTACTGCTAGTTTTTTTCTGTTGTGTACCTAGATTGTTAAAATAAACCCCCTATGGTCATTTCCAGGGAGGGCATTTGACACTTGTTCAGCAACAAATCAAGACCATGCACAATAAGGACCAAGACCCAATAACAAGAGTAGATATTGCTGTTCTTAATCTAGTTGTGGTTAAAAGCGTACTGTACACTCCAGCCTCAGACCATGTCCACACTAGGCCCATTTTCACACAAATAACTGTTGTCTTTTGTCAAAAGCTCCCTGGAGAGGATAAATCTGAAAATGACGGTCTTCCTGGACTGAGATGCCCCATGTCTCCAAATATCCACTACACAACTTCCACCCCCACTCATGTTTGCCTGGAACGCTTAATCTCTCAGACCAACTCAACTGTGGGCGTAATTGAGGTAACTGTGAAGTAACTGTGACGCTGAAAAATCTTAAAACCCACATAATGCGGACATATAACAATATGGTCATTAGAGGCCAAAAACAAAAGTGAACACTGCTGAAAATTCTAATTCTAAGTCATCCTATAGTACCACGGGTCTAATTATACACACTCACAGTAAATTGGTATATGCTGGTTTTTAATACGATGAACAATACTCTTCTGGTATTTTATAAAAGTGCAAGGATTTATGCAATTTCTGGCAACTGAAAATAGAAAAAGTCTCAAAACTGAAAAGTCGCAACTTGAAAAACTGATTCAACAGGTCATTTTATTGCTCCAGAGACTTTTTTTCTAGATGGTTAGACCAATCTAGATTCAGAAAACCTTCAAAACGATTGTTGTTGTTCTGCGATCATCTGGGTTTTTAAATATTACAGTTGTAAAGGAATTCCGAACACCCGAATGTAAAATAAAATGAACCTGTTTTCTCTGTTAGAAATTCTTTCATTCACAAATATGTGATTCAGTTGCATAAATTCACTCATTAATATCACTCGAATAAGCTAATGTGCTGATGAGAAAACATTTTGCCTCAAGACACAAATAACGACTCTTTCCTTCTGTCTTTCACATCATATTTTCCTCCTCAATCGTTAGCAGATGAATTAGTTTCATAATTCCCTGCTCTTGGGAGCTGCTCAGGGAAATAAGCCTCCTGGCTGTCCTTGAGGTAGAGTAACTTTATAAAGCAGCCAAATGTGTAAGAGTCTGGCAACACTTGAATATGCGATAAGCGATAAATAGAGCATAAATCTAACTTTGGTATTAGATCGAAACTAAGATATGTTTTTCTGTTACATTACATTACACTACGTTTTCAGTAACACACACCTTTACATTACATTCTTTTTACTTACTACTCAGTTATTACTTGATGATCACATCAGTACTCAGTAGTAACATGCATGCACACTTAATCATAGGTGTTTTGAACAAAAACTGTGTATTAATAGCTTCTGACGAAAACAAAACTCATTAAAAAGAATCTTCACGCAAATCAGACAAATTTGTTGTTATTGAAATAGTTTTAATGCAAGATGTTTTTTCCTTGGTTAATTCTAATTTTATTTTTAATCTAAAAAGCTAAACAAACTTTTCAGGTCTCATTATAGAGTTTGTGAAAAGCAACACTGTTTCCAATTCTGCGCTGATGAGGGTAACTGTCATTTTTATTTGTTTTTCCTTGATATGAAATAGAGTATTTTTTTAACTTTATTAATCCTATTACAATAGACTATTATTCACATGGTTGAGGAACCACATAGCCTTGAGAGGGGTGGGGGGGTTCTAAAGGCAAAACATGTCCCTGAAAATTCAGAAGCATGAAAACTAGTTGGATAATTAGATGCTAAATTAGTCCACGTGGACCAATTAGGCAAGACAAGACATGGGGGCCCTATAACGCTTTGTCAACAGAAATGAAACTAGTACAAGGAGACAGACGGGTTAAGGAGAACAAGTCTGAATGAGAGACGGAGGAGGGGGGGGCATGAGAGCATGTACCCTGATTAAAGGGGAGAAATGGATCAAAGAGTTTTTATTTTACATGTGTGTGAAGATTAAACAAACCTTTGGAAGAAAAAAGGGGTCTTATCATTTCCTGTATTAGGTTTAATTTAAATTTTAATGCAGAAGCATTGCTTGATCTCATTTACAAATGATGATGCTTTGATTTGGATGGTTAAAATGTAAGCGGGCTCCCGAGCCCTGTGATGGCTGGCTGGAAGTTCCTTTTACTCTCTTTTCCAAACTTGCCCGTCAATTTTTGCATTTCTTAATTAGACTGATATTAGGAAATAATTTGAAAATAATAAAATGAAGGCTGCGGTGAACCAAAAGAAAATACATACTGAAACAGAGGATGAAAGGACCCAGTCACAGACAAGACCAATGTTTACTATGTCAGGGTGATTAAGGACAGAAGTTATTTGAATTCAAACAATTAACACCATCCATGTAACAATACTCCTTTTTTCTATTTAATGGCCACCAAATCACGTATTCTTCATTCTTCAAGATTTTTTTGTCATTAACAGCACTTTTAGTCTATATATTGATTGTTTACTGTTTTGATGAGTCATGGTGGATGGCTTATTGATAGAAGTGAATTCCCCAGCTGAAACAACGGGGGGGGGGGGGGGGGGGGGGGGGCACAAGTATATAGCTCAGATTTACAGTAAGCACTGCCTCCTGGGAATAAAACAGACTGCCCCATAGGGCTCATTGTGTCTGGCTTTGGAACCTGGTGCAGCCGCTTTAGCATTTCTTTACTTTCATGTGCTGCTCTTCTGTAGTTTTGTCCTCATGTCATTAGATCTTTTCTTTTAGCAGCTGACAGGCCTTACCCCCAGAACACCTGAGCCTGCCAGCAGAGCGCCCATCGCCTGGCAATCAACAATGCTCCGACAGATAGCCACACATATCCAATGTAAACCAACAACAGCCTTCATACCACCTCCCAATCGACTGTGGCAAATCTGGTGAACCGCTCACCTTTCATCGAATCAGTTTTTCATCTTGTCCAATTCACGGCAATCATGACAATGACAATTCATTCGGGATCAGTGCTACAGCCCTGGCTATAATCGAGCACAATGGCAGGTAAATAATAGCTGCTACAATCACTGCACAAAATCGCAATGCATCATGCCATTCTGACTCATACTACTGGTGTTCCCCCTTTTGTTTTTACTACACCAATGCTTTTAACATTGTTAATGTATGTTGCAATTAGTTAAATGCTGATTTCTGTATTTAAATGTGTTTGAAGTTGATCACCTGATAGGGTTTCGTGGTGGCTGCAGTCGACCATAAAGCCTTGTCTGATGGGATGTGCAGGCTGCTTTTGTTGTGCTGGTGCTCCTGCAAGAGGAAGATAAGAGCACTGATGATAACAACCTGTTGGCATTTTGACATTTCTTTGGACACTCGCTTGGCCACAGCCCTGCAGAAAAATGGGAATTTAATTTCAAGTGGGAACACAGGGTTTTGTTATATGTGTGTTTATGGAAAGGAAAGCAAAACACATTTCAATGCCTATATTCCACTGAAACCCGGGTTCCCAATTTCCTAACAAACATGATCTATGACAGTTTAATCATCGCAAGTGAACCTGACAAACATTATACTACCTATAATACACTGTTTGCACAAGACACATTAACACACAAAAAGGTGAACAAAATATTACATAACGGTTGCCTCATTTGAATTTACCACATTGTAAAAGACACGTAAATCATTTAATTGTTCATCGAAATATACATCTCAATTTAAAAGATACTGCCTTCACATTTAAATGCATAGAAATATTTAGTTCATTTATCACCGTTAATGCATTTGACTGGAGGCGATGGCAAGAACGTGATGTCAGGTGTCAAGATGTCAAGGTGTGACAGGTATGACAGAGATATCCTTAACTTTTCCTACTTGTTTGGTGCAAAAAAGAAAAAGTAAAAAAAAGGCAATAAGTAAGTGTGTGACATAGTGTTGCATTAATACAACATGTCTGTACTGTGCTTGATGAGGTATTAGAATTAGCAACTCCAGCCCTCGTGGCTCCTTGCTGGAAAAAGAAACACAGTCTGTTTTTCTTTTCACTGTTTATCGCTGTTGAAATAAAATACAAACTGCGTGTGATTATAAACCTTTAGCTGATCCTGTGCTGCAGTGTTGTTAAGGTGCCAACAGTTTAGCTCAAACTCCACGAGATAAACAAAGCTTCATTTCATTGCTACAGCCAGTTTTATGACGCAGTTCTGTTACATTAATCCACACCTGTGGTATACTGTAATGTGCAAGGTGTATTGACTTGACATTAATTTAAGGATTACGTCTTGACATTTCAAAGAGAATTACCCACCAGTACTTCAATAATACTGGGCTGTGCTTGCTGTGTTCTATTCGGTCAAGTTTTTCTTTTTCAACTACAGGTTTATGATTGCCTCTTCTGAAGAGCCGGTGAGAAAGCAGATGGGTGTATTCAGTTGTAGACTACAGTCACACCGATGCGCTAACGACAATGAGATATGCATGAAAAGAGAAATAAAGAAAGAAGAAAAATGAGGATCTATTGACCTTTTGCAGTAATTTCATTCTATTTGAGACTTCGGGGCAATAATCAGTGGATTAAACAAAACCAAAAAAAAAAAAAAAAACTCCCAAAAGCCTTAAAAAAAATCTTCATTAAAGATTAAGCAAGTAACTTACTTTTTTGTGCTCAATAGATATCCATTAGATATCCTAGCAGGTCAGGTATTAAAGAGTTAGTGAATGACCTAAATATCAGATGGAACTACAAGTCATTAGTGATACACTGAATTTAAATCACCAAGCCTGCCTATGGCTTACAGTATGGGTGTTCCGATACTGGTATTGGAATCAGGCCCAATATGCGTACTCATTCTTACAAAAATACTCTGACATGCCACACCCTCTTTTTGAGCTATTATAACAGCACTGTCTGTGTCACTATGTGTCTAACAATGCCCAGATTTGTTTTTGTTTTTTACTGACATCCTTCAAATTGCTGAATTAAACCCACTCATTACAAATGTGCAAAATCAGGGTAAACATACCCACTTGTGCAGAAAGGGTTACCAGGGGAAAAGCTGCTCTGTGAGGTGAAATCGAATGGTGCATTCAGGTGTTTTAAACAACAGGAAGTAAGTTATTGTAAATGTACCACTAAAAGGATGAGTGAGCAGCTGCACTGACGCAGCTTACTTTAAAACCTTGATTGCAGCAATTTGTGTCAAACATTAGTTTCGTGACTCAGTAAAATCGGAACACTCAGACACGATACCCATTTTTTAGATTCAGTGGTATTTACAGTTTTCAGAAATATTATATATTTGGTAGCAACACGGGGCCCTTCGCAGCCATTCTTTCACAAAAAAGCCTATATATGATCTTACACCAAATAAAGACAGAGAAATAAGTTACTCTACCCTGCCACACATGTCATGTGCCCCAAACAGCACTACTTAAGCTGTCGCAATTATCTCCCATGGGACTGATGTTCTGTAGATAGCACCAGCGTATCCTCAATGCCATCACTGTTGAGGATTTCCAGATACTTGAGTCAATTGCTACCATTCACTTACTGCCACACAGTAAGGTACCACCACACAGACAGGTATCGCAAAAAAAAGTACATACATCCTGCATTATAAGTTACACACATATTTAGCAGTATTTCATATTTTTGACAGTCACTCTGTATAATATATATATATACACACACACACACAAATCTGTGGGAACTGAAACAAGTGGAGGAACTGCTACTCACTAGATCTCCATCACGTTGATTATCTGTATCAGCAACCACTGGCTTATACAGTTCGCCTGGATTGGCTGCGATTGGCTGTATAGTTGTCAGCAACCACCCGTTATCACAGCTGCAAACAAGGTTTCAAGGTTTTGCGTTCTCTGTCGCGTGCACACGAAATAGTCCATGAGCACAGCACGGGGGTCAGAGACATGCTGACTGGTGTCATTTTTAACATCTGGATTTTATAGGATTGCAAAATTAATTGATTTAAAAAAAAAGGAAAATAATTAATTAAATAGATTTAAGCTTAAGAATAATTTATTAGTTGCTTTTTGCCTAATCCTAAAGTCTGATTCCGTGTGTAGATTGTAGAATGAGTAATGGAGAAACTTTCATTATGCAACGTTTACTTTGCATATAGCTGTGATGCTTTATAAAATCTGTGCTTATAACTCAGAATGTGTAAACATCATTATGAAAAATTAAGAGGGGTGATCAAAGCTGTATAATATATATATATATACACACACACACAAATCTGTGGCAACTGAAACAAGTGGAGGAACTGCTACTCACTAGATCTCCATCACTTTGTTGATTATCTGTATCAGCAACCAGTGGCTTATACAGTTCACCTGGATTGGCTGCGATTGTATAATTGTCAGCAACCACCCGTTATCACAGCTGCAAACAAGGTTTCAAGGTTTCGCGTTCTCTGTCGCATGCACACGAAATAGTCCATGCGGACTGGTGTCATTTTTAACATCTGGATTTTATAGGATTGCAAAATTAATTGATTTAAAAAAAGGAAAATAATTAATTAAATAAATTTAAGCTTAAGAATAATTTATTAGTTGCTTTTTGCCTAATCCTAAAGTCTGATTCCGTGTGTAGATTGTAGAATGAGTAATGGAGAAACTTTCATTATGCAACGTTTACTTTGCATATAGCTGTGATGCTTTATAAAATCTGTGCTTATAACTCAGAATGTGTAAACATCATTATGAAAAATTAAGAGGGGTGATCAAAGCTGATAGTGGAACGGCTTTGCAATTTGGGATCCAATGTTACGATCATAAATGCAACTCTCAAAGAAACAACATAATGTTCTGTACAGACAAAATAATAAAAAATAATAATGGAAAACAGCCAAAACAATGTTTTAGTCACTTTCACTGCTCTCTATTGTTTATTGACTTAATTCTGCATCCATAAACAAAATGAAAAAGGATAAATTACAGCCATTTTTACTTGGATAAGTGAAAGTCATATTTAATGTGTGGAAAGTAGAGATGCCTTAAAAAAAAAGGCTAACGTTGATGCCTGCGTGTAAAATCACAATCACCAAAACACGACCTGTACAAAAGCATTCTGCTGCTGGTTGTGCTTCACTGTTTGGTCTCAGGTCCAGCTATGGGTCATAATTCTTTTTCAAACGCTGGAAGAGTTTCTAGCATGTGTCTGCCACTGTTTGCTTTGGCACTTTGCACAGTAAGGGGGCCTGTTGCAATGCTTCATTATGATTGATCAGCATATAGAGAGAGCAGCTGTCCTTTTGTGTTTGTGCGACTACTTTGGGGGCTGTAGGCATGTGTAAGAAATAAAAGGCATTTATTGCATCACCTTAAAGCACCATTTCACAGGGGCGTACAGAGTCGCCTTGCCAAGCCATATAATTATTGTGGTTCTGTGAAGCTTTTTCACTTTATTTTGTGAGAGATGTTCACGTTTTTCTTTCAGGTTCCAAAGCGGCAAATTTTCAGTACTGTTTCTTTCTTATCAGTAACAAATTACACAGGCACACGCTACCTTTCTTACTGAACAATTGTTCCTTTTGAGCCATTGGAGGATATAAAATAGTAAATTAATAGCACCTGTATAAACAAGGTTCGACGTTCTGACTGCAATAAGCGACTGGTGTTATTACAAATAAAACTACTTCATTTATAATCTTGTTATCATAACAGCCAGTTATACAGCACTTCAGCTCTCAGCATTCTCGCTATCTCTCACTCTTTCTCTCCTTGGTTTTCTTTCTGTCTCTTTCTCTTTAAATATTTTTATTTGTTGTTTTTGGGCAGTTTTTCCTCATCCTTGCTTGGGAGGGGTAGGTCAGAGGATGTTGCACACAGAATTTTGAAAATTGCCTACACAAAATAACCTTACAAACAAATATTGGAACCAACACTCTCTGCTCTGCGCAGCGAACATTCAAAGCCATTGTGAATAACACAGAAACATTCGCAAATCACAATGACTTTGTAAATTTAATGTTCACGTATAATGATCTCAAACTAAATTGTTGAGTAGGGTAGCATGCTGTTCCATAACACTGGATTTTTTGAGGATGAAATTAGCCCAGTAGCAGTCCATTATCTTACACAGCATGGAGTTCCCATTTTTATTTTTTTTATTTTCGGTCAAACACCAGTCAAGGTGACCTTCCTTCTTCATTGGTGTGGCCTCCAGCCTACATAATATCAGTGCAGTAATCTAATGGACATGGGGTGTCAGAACTAAAATGAGCACTGCGGATTATAATTGTCTGTTTTATCCCATGTAGTGTGACATGATGAAACAATTTGGGGGCGGGGGGCTCCACCACTGTCACACACAGGCTTTATGGTGCCCACACACATTTCATTGACACTGACTAGTCAGAGACAGTCTTTTTTACACTGTGCTTTTGCTGGAATATTATAGGACAGTTCTGATTTCATTATTTTTCCAGTGACTGATACACATCTAGACGATAGACAGGCACAAATTGGAGAATATGATAAGACTGAGCTTTGAGGCAATGTCGTGATTTTCGTCGCTCACCACACTCAATTCATGTTATGAACTTTCTTGAAAGGAAAAAACTTTTAAACTTATGTCATGAACTTTCTTGAAAGAAACGAACTATTACATTTATCACACATTTTAAAATCATGAACTTCACTACAAATACTAAGACATCGCTTATTTTTCAAAAAATTGGGTTTATAGCTGCAGTAAATATCCAAGGAACCAAGGTTAACTTGAAATGCATATTCATCTCAAAAACTTCTGCTACAAGTTGATGGATAATACAGTAAATGATTCAAAAGATTTTTGTTACAAACATACTGTTGCTTTCTTTTCTACATTCTTGTTAAACCTTGTGGGTAAGTGGTGTTATTAACTGCAGATTTATACAAAATATCTAAAGAATGATGTATGTAGCAAGACGACCCTCATATTTGATCGCATTTTGGAGTATGCTGACTTCAAGGTTACTGCCATTTTGTGATAGCTATTCAGCCTACTCTCACTGTTTATTGGGCTGTGAAGAGTGGGGCACTTGAGAGTTGCACGGAGGAGTTGCATGAGTTGCACATTTAATGATGGCAAGACATCAAACACCAAAGGCAACTGTTAGAACAGTCAGGTCAGTAAGTAAGGTCATATCAGTTTTAGGTCATATTGCAGTGTTAGATCCCAGGAGTATCTAGCACTGGTCAATAAAGTCAGATTGTCATTGCATTGGTCAGGTGCCACTTCTAACAATGCTTTTCGCCAGGCATTCTGTTATTCAGAGACAGGGACAGTCACAATTCACAAGCTACTAGACCATCTAATTAAAACAAACAGTACATTTTTATTCTTACTGCAGATGTCACTGGTAAATGACTGTTCTCTAAATAGAAATAAAAAATAGCTCTGGCCAAAGGTTGCACTTTATTCTGATGGGGGCACTTTGTGCTGAGTGCATCCCCTACCGTGTGCGCAATATACATTAAGAGATAGAAATCCATGCAGTTCAAGAGTTCTATGAATGCCTCCACTTCCCTGAAGAAGAACAACCACATATGACTTACTCGGAAAATACAGTTTACTGCCCACCCACACGGCAAAAAAAGAGGAATTAGGGACCTATTTATGCAATGCACAATAGCAAAACGTGCTTCAACTTTCCATTCATTCACTCGCCTCCATTCTTCTCTCTTCCTGGATTTATGATCAGCGAAAAACTTCCATATCATGTACATTCATGTACACGTATTCATTACCAGCACATGGGCATATATGCTCCAACATCAAATTTCTACTAGTATATTATATCCACATGCTTTCTGCCATGGTAATATATGGTTACAGCCTACAGATTTGTGATGTATGGAATGGAAAATTGTAATGAGACCTAAGGAATGAACCACCGATTCTGCCCCCTGACCAAAAGTTTCGGTTCATAGTCATTTTTATTCCAAGAAACCATGATTCAAAAATATTATACAAATAGCCTTCACTATTCTCTTTTGGCTCCCTTTTCTGGTTTCATATTCCCCAACTTTGGTGTTGTAATTCACTTATCTCTCTCAGGCAGTCAAAGCTCTGAAAACCCATCATCTAATTTCCACAGACAACACGAAACCTGCAATACTTTGAAAAGACTGTCCCCTGACGAATCAAAGTCTGAACTTTTTGCTGAGTCATGTAGCTCGATTTTAAAGGAAGAAAAAAAAGAAAGAATCACTATCCCCATTGTGAAAAAGTGGTGTTATTGGGTTAATTTCCTGTTATGTGGCACAGAGTACCTTGAATCTGGGGCAGGCACGATGAAATCAAAGGATTATCAAATTGTTCTACAAATCATATTCCACAGTGTCAGACTCCTTTCTGTCAATTACAGGTCATGGCCCCTACAGCTGGCTAATGATCCAAAACATACATCAAAAAGCACAGAGCAATGGCGGAAAAGAAAAAATTTGGACTGTTCTGCAGTGGTTTACCACGAGTCCTGATCTGAAAAAAGGGCTTTAATGTCCTCTGAGAGGCAATTTCTTTTTTAGCCGGTTGTGGCTTGCTCAAGAAGAGATGGCAAAATGACCGTTTGAGAAGAATGGAAGACTCATTAAGAGTTACAAAAGGCACTTGACTGCAGTGGTTGTCCCATAAGGGTGTACCTAAAAGGCCCCAGTGTTGTTTTGCCCATTTCATTCTGTGAAGTAATATCACAAAGACATACATTTGTTTACAAAATTACTATCATTGGCGGAAGTACTCTAAGATTAATTAAAAGAACAAATACAACACCACTGAAATCATGCACCTTGTGTGGTGACCCTTTTACATCTCTTAAACTAGACACATGTAAGTTAGATTAACTTGTACCTCTGAACTGCCCATAGGTGTGACTATGAGGGATATCTATGGTTGTTAGTCTATATATGTCAGCACTGTGATAGGCTGGTGACCACTTCGTGATGCATCTCACCTTTTGCCACGTGTTAGCTGAGACTGACTTTGACCCACTTGCGACCTTCAAAGGTTAAGTTGTATTGCTAATGGATGGACGGATGGAAGGTTGGAAGGAATGTTTTTTTACATATGTGTCATGTGTGTTAATCTAACAATTTATATACTATGGAATAATATATAATATATAATAATATAAGAATGAAATTAGATTTATACCCTAAAGTTTGGAAACATGCTGTCAAGTAGCACAGTACTTCAATCTTCAAAGCACAACATGAGTTTTCATGACACAAAGGGGACTAATTAAATATGTTTTTGAATTCCATGGTAACATTTGTATCTTATTGCCACGTATTTTGTTATTATAATAAGAACAAATAAATAAGAATTGTATGTGTCTGATCCAGACTGTTCATCTCTGACACTTCCTCACTGGTCTAAGCTCCCAGGATGCTTCACTTCTCCTTCCCTTGTAATTGTTAGTATGTGTTTTTTCTTATGTCTTTAGAATTTTTTTCTTTGAAGAATTGTATTCTTTCTTTTCTACATTTGACTGAATCTCCATATTTCTTTCCATAGTGTTAGTGTCTGAGCATGTTTTGTGAATTAGTGTCATCTAATGCACATTCTCATTATCGCTGTGGACAGCTGAGTGAGTTCTTCAAGTGGGTCTATATCAAGGTTCATGGCTCTGCTTAATAGAGCTTGCCTTTTAATAGACCCCGGTCTGCTTGGTTGAGAGTTGCCAGTGCTTCACAGATTTTATTTTTTCCATACACAAGAGAGGACAATTACAATTCAGCTTGTTCTAAGTATTTCATGTACTAACAGTAGGGAATGCTCACTTTTTTTTTTTTTTGGCAGTTGCGTGAAGTATCGCTCTGTTTAAATCACAGCACGACCTGTACATTTAAATGTTCACCTCTGCCAAAGAGGTTATATTGGCATCGATGTTTGTGTGTTTGTTTGCTCTGTCTGCCCTTCTCTCAAAAAGAAGTGAACTAATTCCCTGGGAATTTTGTTGAGTGGGACATAACCATGATGTTTCTCTCGTTGTAAGCATTATACACTATATTTAACAGCAAAAATTATGGTCATTAAGAAATATGGATTAGATCACGTTTACATTTGCACTGATTTAAATGTGGTCTGACATGAAAATGGATGTGTTGTTGAAAATGAAGTTATTTTAGAGACACAGACACAATAACACTATTTGAGGCTCTCAGTTATGTCTCGCGTAGCTCCAGACTTCATCACTGGGACCTAAAATGCTGCCCCTAATGTATGTGTAAAGCAATTACAGTGTGCTCCACGTACTAATGAATATAACTTGCTTTGTTGGTGCCGTTTTTTTCCCCCATCCTCATTAGATTAAACCTGCTATTAGTCATAATGCTTCCGAATTTGACAGGATTATTTCTGCACTGTGACATGAACAAGGGTACAAATTTGTTTTCGAAGGATAAAAAGTAGTTAATCCAACAACAAGCGCCTAAGGTCATAGAATTTTATAAATACGTCGCAAGCCGGTACTTTTGAAGGAGAGAATATGGATTTTATTGGGACAGTGATTAATACGTCAGAGAGATTGATGATACGAAGAAGATGGACACTCGTTGCTGACAGTCCCACATTTAAGCCAGCTGAATTTAAAATAAAAGCTGGCCGTGTGAGCAGTTTTACTGATGTTTGCAAGGGTAGAAATGTGTGGTAATTTCAGTAGGCTCGGTGTCACTGCCACTGAAATGCATATAAAGATTCAGCTGCAGCTTTTTTCTCAGCCAGAATTTTCCCGAGCGTGCTTTAAACACTCACAGGGTGCCGGTGTGAATAAATAGAAAGGGGCTTTGGTTATGTCCTTGAATTTATCAACAGTTATTTTGGGACTGGGTTTGTCGCTTCTCAAACAAACATTATTATTGTTTACCAGTGTTGCCAAATATTGACGTATCATAAAGAGGCTTATAATTATCATAATTTGCAGAAGATTATCTCATGTGAGTCATATCCAAAAAATTAATGTGTGCGAATACTTTCATATTCAAATGTCTTGCATTTCCTTTCTTTTCTGTCAAGGACGCTGTCATTGTCCAATTATTGATCATATGCAGGGTTCAATTATTGTAGAAATGCCGTAATTATCATACTTTTGGAAATGCTCTTGTTTACTGTATCGCCGATCTGAAGTTTTTATTTTAAGTGCACCAAAATGCATATATTTTGATGACTCAGAAGGTTTTTTATTTTTAGCGCTCGGAAAGGAGTTAATATATCTCACAAACTGACAACGGAGCCGACTCCTCGACTCCAGTGTTTGAAATTTACATAAATTGTCCTCAGTGTTCAAAGCTCAAAGATATGTGAACAAAGGACTTCAACTCCTCATGAGATTTTCTCTTGGATACCCGGCATCCAGAATCGTTCATTTTCCCCTACATTATGTACACCATAACTTGACTCAGAAACTTGACTCAGCTGCTTTTCAACAACTCCAGTAATGAGGGGAGCAGATTCTTCAAAGTGCCGCCAAGTTTTCTGAGCGGACTGATTTTTTAAATTATACAGTGGCTTGATTGAATAATCACTCTCGGCAATCTGATTTTACAGAGTAAACAAATGGGGTTTATGGCCGACGTTACACAGCCAAGCTTGGCGTGCCGGAGTGCTCAGCGTGCCAGATTATGAAGAAGTATGAAATTATAATTACTTGACTATTAAGAATCTGCTGTATCAGTAATCGATTCATTTGTGTCTCGTATTTGTCACTGATTAATGACTTCGTTTGAGCATCTTTTCACTTAAAACACGACAAACACTTTGGGAAACGTGAGCCAGACAGTAATAGGCTTCACAGGTATTCTGATGAAATGCTTCTGATGACACAAGGGAGGCTAATGGTTTTTATGGATGCAAAGTAATAGTATAATCTGCACTGCAATCTGGTAATCCTTGGTAATAGCGACAGTGTTTTCTTTTTACAGCTACTGTCTGATGAAGACAGATGTATCGTGACTGCACTTCTCGTGCGGGGTTTGCTGCAGAGACATGCAGAGATGTGGGGTAAATCTTCAGAGGAAGAGAGAGAGAGAGAAAGAGAGAGTCAGACAGAAGGAAGAAAGAGAATTTATGATAAGTGCCTCTGAACTGAGGGTGTAAATTGTGATCTTCCGTGATACGCCCTTAGTATCCTGTTGTTTTAAAGCGCAAGGGTCAAACAAAGTAAAAAAAAAATGAGAATCACTAAGCGGCAGATGAGGCCACCTTTGTTTCCATAACACATAAATCCAGAAAACAAGACTTGCAAAAGCCTGTCATGTCTTATGAACAAGCAGCGCGACGTGTAAAATTCCCTCCGACAAAAGCAAATACCTCACCACATGTGTTGCATCAGCCTTCATCTGAATAACAGTGGGCCAATTTGTATTACAAAGAATACGATCATGAAAGCTTTAGCACCAATTCCTGACATCACTTTTTGACAGACCTAATAACTCACCTACCTACAAATATTTTTTTTTAATTTGAGCACAGCATTCATGTGAGGCCATTTTAGCATCCTAGCAATTAACACAAGGGCATTGTTTCCTTTCCACATATGTTTGTATGTTGCTCAGCAAGGCAGCATGAATCAAAAATAATTAGGCCTTATTGCTCTAAACAAGGCTCTCAGGGAGATAGTAAACCTTCATATGGAATAGTATAGGGTACAGTATATACACACAGACGACCCTCATCAATTTGCCTTAATGTGTATAAAGGAAACATTGATGAAGAAAAGTTTGTTCTCCCATCTACACTTGGTTCTTCTCAGTTCACACTGTTCTTGTTCGCTTAGAGTCCAAAATAAAAATATTATAAAGTTTTATGAATATAATGACAAAGATCTTGCCAAAGTATAAATAAGACCAACACCAGTCTCATGTCTGTATGATTAATTTGCTCCAGTGGCCAATTAGTTTAGCTTCACATAAGGACGGGAGATCTGGAACATGGTATATCTTATTTGTTTAATCTATACAAAAACTGACAATTTGTTGTTTTTGGAGTGGCTTATATGACAGACTATATCTTGGCAGCCAGTATTGGAGCCTGGTGGTTGCCAGGCAGCTGCTTTTAGCCAAGAAACTGTCTGACACGAATCATCATTTTCACTCTTTTGTTCCTGTTGAGATTAAACAAATGAGATATAAATAACTAATTAATATGGAACTTTAACAGCGCTGGTCGGCAGTTTCGCACGTTATTGCTTAGAAGTAAACATGCTGCCAGCAGTAACTTGGCAACTTACGGCACATAGGTGAATCGTCCATTGTAGCTTTCAGCAAAGAAGTGGAACCCAAGTGTTTTTTAGATTTAGGATCTGTATCTCTGATGGGTTCTGCATTGCATCCATATGGGGAATGGACAGTCATCAGTCCTAAGACCAGAAGGAGGCATGAGAAAGATTGACAAGCGATATTGCTGGCTGCAGAATAAAGTTGATGAATGGCTGTGTTATGGTTAAAGTGTTTCCCACAGGTTGAGAATTTACTTTTGGTTGCAGGTGGACCAGTGACTGATGTCCTCGCAGAGACTTCTGCAGTTTAGAGGGGGAGCTTATTTTCTCTAGTTGTTACAATGTCCCCTTAACACCTCGCATGGAGGTAGACACTAGTTGGGCAGGTGCACGCAGAAAGGCCTCAATAGTTCCCTCTTACTGTTACTGCAGTGCACACATCTCTGATCTGTGGCCACAACATGTTATAGTGAAAACTACAATAAGCTGCAAGTTTGAGAAAAAGAACTGCATTTAAATAGAGAGATATGTCCATGGGAAGTTACTGCTAACAATTTACTATACAAAAGACAATGTAGTGTCACTCAGTGTTCTACTTGAATGAAAAGGGCCCTAAGTCTCTAAGTGGCTGTTATGATAAGAGCTGGTTGAAATCTTTCACTGTTCAGGAAAGATGCTTCTATTTTTCTTTTTTTTTTTTAAATCTTCTTTAGCATGGTGGTAGCTACGCTGAACCATTCATCCATGAATGGAGATCATGCTATCACATAATTCCTCTTTTTAATTTTTAACTGCTGCTGCTTTTAGACCCAAATAATTCATAAATCTCTTTACGCCACTCTAAACATTGTCAAAAACTTTTTCTCTATTTCATTTACGTTTATGAAACGTCAAAGTTATTGTCAAAAATTCTTGGTTGCTTAATTCTCGCTAAACACAATAGTGATCGACAAGAAAAAGATCAGAATAACTGGATTTGTAATAATATCTTCAATTCATGCCAAAGCTAAAAAGGCTACTACCTTCAGATAAATCTGATTAATATACAACCACGCATTTACAACTTTAATTTAGGCAGAGCGTTACATGTTATTGTTCTCTGAATGGAAACTAATTTTTAAAACTGTTCACCAGTGGTTATGTTGCCTTGATGCTCGTGATGTCTTCTGGATTCCTTGGACCACAGTCTTTTCATTGAATACATTTTAGGACTACAGCTAAGGAAACAAAGTAAAATGAAATTCACCACTTTATGTTTACTGAGGGACTCATTCAGGTGCTACTGCAGGTAATATCTTAGGTCAGTAGCTACCGTAGCAGTACCAGTAAGCCCTATTTTTGACAACCTGCAAATGTTTCTCTTGTGTTTAACATTACTGCGCTGGCTTATTGTGTTTATTTAAGCATAACATTATTGTGTCTACAAATCAAACCCTAAGGTCCTTGTTCTGCCGTGACCTTTCAAATGATGGGACTAAATCCATTTTTATAGTCCTTGATACGTTTGATCCTGGGCTCATCAGCGAATCTGTAAACATTTTATTCCTGTTTTTCGAATATAAATGGGGTGTTTTCTTCAGGCAGTTAGAAAATTATTTCAAACATGTGCTGTCACCTGTTCCTCAAATGTCATAGTAGGTTCAACTTCCTCTTGCAATAACCAAAAACGCGGTTTTGTAAATGAGAAATTGAGCTTATACAAACAGTAGATAGCAGAGCAACCAGGCAACCAGGCAACCAGGCAACCAGGCAGGCAGATCGTCAACTAAGGGCTAACATTCTTGTCCCCATGTTTAAAGCAAACTGCCTAAAATCCTTTTCACTTCCCTTTTTGCCAATGATATGCTGACTTTGAACATGAAAGAGAGGTTTCTAAACAGAAAAGCATCTTTTCAGATTCAAAGGGTAGAGCTATCTAGGAAGTGGAGGGAGAACATCTGCTTTGACCTTGTGTGGCATCAAAAAGCGCATAAATATTAAAAATAAAACTCTGTCGGAACGTTGCCCTCAATAGCGCTGGGAAAGGTCACAGCCCAATCGAGTCAAAATCTGTTTTTACCAGGAAAAAGACACCTTGTGTATGGCGTCCCAGGTCTCAGCTGGAGCAGCGTTATCGTCATCATTCTGTGCAGCTCTTCTCTCTATCATTATGACCCAGGCCACACAACTGCAGTATAATACAAGTAAATTATGGCAAAGTAAATATTGAATACTATTGAATTAGGGCTTTTCATATTAAAATCTCGACTCGTGCTTGGTACTGTGCATAATGTATTATTATGTATGCTGGGAAGATGAAGGGGGGAAAGTATGTTGCTTCAAACAGAGCATCAACTGTTTGGCCATGGAAATATTTATTGCAAAGTTTGCCCATAAATCACGTCTGCATGTCATCTGTTGTGATGACACGTATACATAAATCCGCTTCATTTGTAATACATTAAAGTGTTTTTTTTTTATGTCAGGAAATTGTTGTAGTCTAATCTAACACTAGCTGGAGGCGCCTGGGCAAATATGGGGAGTGAGAGAAAAGGAAACAAACATTATGAAATGCAGAAGCATCTAAGTCCATTGTCAAAACCAGTAAGAGCTAATCAGAATTGATCCTCGCGTAGCAGCAGCACTCAAGCAATCCATCCATTGATAAACGCTTCCACGAGAAAGTCACGTCGTGGCTCCAGTAGTGGTTTTTCATTTCCATTTGTGAAAATGAAGCAGCAATTTATTTCTAATCCAGAAATGGTAGCAATGGGCTAAACACAATAGGGCCTGCATTGCTCTCTCGATATGATTTATGGGATGGAATCTCTGTATATTTCTATGGCGATAATAAGAAAATACAGCAATAAATCTGGAGGTGTCAGGCAATTTTGTTATCACCTTGTTGGAATATCTGAAGAGGAGAGGAGAGGAGAGGAGAGGAGAGGAGAGGAGAGGAGAGGAGAGGAGGAAACATGTCGGACCCAAGATAGTTAGTTAATGGTAAACACACAGTGAAAGAATCTTTACAACAGACGGAGAGATATATCGGCGGGTGGTCAGACGGCCGGACGGACTGATTAATGTAACTGATTAAAAAAATGCCAGTTGCAGAGAAATTGTTTTTGATTTCAGACAGTAGAGGCACATGATTTGTGTAAGGAGAACAGAACTGTAATTATATAATCACATTCCCTGCAGCAGTAATGAAGGATAGATGCCGGATGCCTTGAAGGGTACAAATATTTATGAGCTCACCTTCCTATATGGCAGAAATCAGTAATCACTTGGCACAAGACCGCATGCACAGTCTTGTTCCTGGACATGCTTGTCATCATTGCAAAGGTCATTGAAGCCCCCACCCTGCCGCCCCCCACACCACCTCTCTGTCACTTGCTTGCTCGCGCAGGCAACGCACACACACAAATACACACACAGGGGAAAACCGGAGCACACAAGGAAGGCGGATGGTGCGGAGATCACTAGCTCATTTGTCTCTTTATCAGACTGTGTCTCCCTCTCTCCAGAGGAGGTGTCTGTTTGAAGAATGTGCCACGGTTGGGAGGATGAATTTGCATGATGAACGTGGAATTTATTTATTTATTTTCCATCGGGCGGCACCCCGCCATCCTCCCCATTCCTAAAAAACGATTTCTGCTATGTGCAGGGAAGCTACCGATTCTCTGTCAGTTAAAGCCAACGTCTTAGATAATGATTGTACCCCTTAAGTTGTCACACACTTGAAAAGCAAAGATTTGTTACGCTTCCTCATGGCGTTCAAACATGAAATCCCAGAGTATCATCAGAGCTTTAGAGGCGGTGCACGTTGTGGTAGTTTTCCACTTGCGATAACCATACAGTGCAGAACAGCTGAAGAATCTAACATGAAGCTGGTGCACTGAGTGAATTGGATACAATCTAATTGCAGCAATCAAGCATTTTCAATTAGTCAGATGATGAATGTGTCGAGCATTCACTTTTAAGCTAAAACATCTGCGTCAGGTATTTAAAAAATGACACTGAAGATGATGATGGACTACTGACAGAGAATTCATTTTCACAGATGTTGAACCGTTGCTAAAGTCCCCGTAAAGCCTAGGCTGATAGCTATGGCGCTATAAAACAATCTCCGACAAGGATTTACTATGTCATCACAATGACAACTAAAAATTCAATCACAACACTAACAACAGCAGCATCTTGAGGCATTCCCAGACTGACATTTGCAGCAGTAAATATTACAACCACTCAAACCGTGTTTGGTCGACAGCACATCCATGTGTGTGGAGTACAGAGGGATGAAAGAGGGGGAAGCAGTAAAGCTTTTATAAGATGGTGGCACACATGATGAGATCATTGATCTGTACCTCATTACACAGGCAGGCTTGAGGAAGTGACAACTGCCTGCTTCTTTTTACTGTTGTCATTTTACCGCAGTAAAAGCAGTCGTGGTGAGAGCAGGAAAAAATAAAGGTGAAATTCACCTTATTCTTTTATTTAACTGTCTAACACATCCCATAAATTACTGACAATTCCCCCTTTGTCCAATATTAATACATAAATCAGAAGACCATTATCAACAGTTATGTGACCAAACGGCTTGTTGTTTCTGCAGACCAACTTTACTGCATGGATGTTGCTGAGGAGCTACATGGTTTGAACCACCATGGTACACTAGTTCGAGGATTATAGGCATAAGTCGTCTGGTTTCCATAATGTGGAAATTTAGAAAATGTAATGAGAGTATTGGGACCAGAACTGCCTTCACTGGAACCAGTGTTTTGTTTTGGCATACTTCTCTTTAAAGAGCGCAAAATTGGATGTTCCGTGCCCGAGAAGTGGTTAATTCAGCTCACTGACTTGTTTACTCTTCAAACTTTTAATCCTCGAGCTACGAGTGCAGTTCCATGTTTAGCACCGAAAACGTGACAGACGCATCATCACACTCAAGCATGAAAAAAAAGTCATCATTAACTTTCCTCTATTCATTTGAACACTGTGCTTGATTTTTCTGCCAGCAGCAGTCAGCAATTACATACTGATTCATGAGGGATATGTGTTTGTCAAAAAACAGAGAGCCATATCAGTGTGAAGGAAAATACAAGGGCAAATTGCATCATTAAGGATTAATCATCTATGGCAAGTGAACGTGAGAACATCTTGCAATGCATCGAGGCTTAGTTATTTTAGGTTTGCGGTATCGTAAGAAATGAATAACATACTGTAAAGAGTGAGTGCGCAAAACTATTAGATTGTGCAGTAAACTTAATTGAACATTGAAATGAATCGAGTCCATCGCTCTTGCCTCAATTGCAGCATAATCACATGCATTTTTTATGGGACGAGACTGCTTGTGCATAATGTGTCAAGCCATTTGCAGCTCAGGAGAAAACGTGCAAACTGTTGTGCCTCACCATCGTTCAGATCTCCACTGGAGACCAGGAACCAGAGAGGTAATTTTTGGAAAATGATCATGGTTTTTTACAAGTTTTATTTTCCTTGCTCCGGGTATTGACTTTATTACGTAGGAATACCGCTTTCACTGAAGGACTTGCTAAACTCTCATATGGCAGCAGTGTCACTGAAGGGGGTCCCATACAAAGAGCTGTAAACAGTTTCACAGAAATACATTTTGGAGCGTCTGTTCCAGTACATCTATCCATCCTCCTTAGCTAAACCTGACTTCCTCATTCAGTTTTAAACAACTGTAACTGGACAGATATCCTGTGAAATGAGGGATTGTTGTTGACATTACGGGAAGGTCCTCACATCACGTGACTTGTGAAATTAACATGGTGATTACAATATAATAAATAACTAAACTAGTGGGCTTATGCAAATCACTGAGGTTTGTAACCAGACATTGTTTTATTTAATGGCCAGTATAATAATTTTCCAATCTATAGTAATAATTCATACTCCTGGTGGACAGCAGCAAATTTATATATAGAGAAAAACTCCCAAACTAACCAACTGCAGTGTCTTACATAAGCCACTAGACCCTTAACTGAGTAGAATGAGCCAGTGTTACTAGACCGCATCTTGAATGTGGAGGAGCATGAGCTGAAAAACAACAGATTGTTGTATTGTTTGTACTTTCTCTACTTTGTATGTTTCTTCTTGCTTTATAAATATGGCATATTTCTAAAGAAGCCCAACTGTTAGAAGTCGTACACTGCCCAATTAGAGTTTCTATAATGGTACTGGTGTATTATGTTGCCATCACCCTCCTAATGTGCCTGCAATTTAGACTAAACAAAAGACACACTAAACTTGTGGCTAAGTGAAGAAAAGTAGGTTAGATTTAAATTGCCCTGTATGTGACGTCAACTAAACAGTTAGCACAACAGCTTTTGTAAATTATATGCTTTATGCAAATGTGCCTTATTGCCGTTCATGCTCCCAGCTGTGGTAGCGATGACATACAATATACTGTTCTGTTCATTCTACAGAACAGTATATTGCATCTTAGAGCAGAATAAAAGCAAATCCTAACGGTTACATTTTGTTCACTTTTGGACATAATCCAATGATCCATTTCATACATACGCTTATTATCGTATTGTTTTTAAACCCCTGTTGACATTTTACTTTTGTGTGCATAGTCTAATAAATGCCCATCTATCATTATATCGATTGTTCCGCTCTGTGGCCATACACCAGATCTGATCCATATATAACTGCTGCCCATTGTTACTGCTTCCCTCTGTGGGACTCAGCTGTCCCTCTCTCAGTTGAACACCTTGTTATCTTGATTGTATGAACCCGCCCCTATAGCTGAAGTCAGCTAAAACATTAATTGGACAAAGGAAATAGTTCACATTCCTCCCAGCTGTTCATTGCACACCGTTTCCATTATTTATGTTCCTTTATATGAAGAATTCCCTTTGATAGAACCAATCAGTGAGCGCTCCGAAAACTTTCCACCCAAAGTCTGACGGCAAAAGCGGTACTGAAAAAATGAAGAGAAGAGAAACTGGTTCTATTTAGGTGATGGCACCTGTACGAACACATGATAAAAAAGTCTAACTCTATTCAGTGTGAAACAGTGTGTATTCTGACTTTGATCCCAGTCGGGCTACTTGCACCCTGGACTTTCTCTGTGAGAGATAACTTTATAAGTCTTCACTTATCTCCAGCCTATCCTACAATTTTTCATCCATGGTGCGGGTGAAGTGTCCAGCCAAATTAATCAATTGTTTAGGGTGGACAGACGGACAGACAGACAGACAGACAGACAGACAGACCAGATAGATAGATAGATAGATAGATAGATAGATAGATAGATAGATAGATAGATAGATAGATAGATAGATAGATAGATAGATAGATAGATAGATAGAGCCATGTTAAAAAGGCATGTTCCCACTCAGTCCATCATTTCTCTTCTGTGTTCCATTTAATGAAACTAAAATCCGGTAAACAATTAAAATAGAAATGAGGCAATTCCCAGTTTGCTGTCAGCATCATATTTCAGAAATATTTCTCTGTTTTGATGAAATCTTGGACCTGAAACGCCTTATTTACTTGAAAGCAGTCTCCAGCCTTCAATTCTCTGTTATGTGGACTGTGGTAACTGTAGATACAGACACTGCGCGGTCTGTTGTGCGAGTGCAGCCATCAAACATTCTCTTTTAATATCCTTTGCAAATAAAACATTGTGCTTGGTTACTTTTTGAAGATCTCCAAGTCTCTGACTCTCTTTCTAGTGCATTCCTACTGATGCAGCCTACATGTATTGATCATTGCAGTAAAGCATTCCCTCTTGTAGAATAGCAAGGACAAGAGCTCATGATTTAAGAATAAGAACTTAGTTTCGGTTCTAACATTTTTTTTTCTTTTCACTGCTTTTTATTTTACCACTGTTCAGCAAAGCACTGTCACTGATAGATTTGGTGAGATTTCAAGGTGATGGCTACCACATACTAAACAGGTAACAGATTGGCAGGACAAGCAGAATCATGACTGTTAGAGTAAATAAAGACAAAAGGTCATCCTCTGCTTTGGAGAACAGTGTGAAGATCATTTGTCTTCAGTAGAAATAGTTTTTACAGTTTTGCCATCTCTCATCTCCTCTGTATTTCCAAATGTTCATATCTAGTGCAAATGGTGGTTTACTAGACCGAGTTTGACGGGTCGGCATGTCGTTAACAAGCCCACAGTTAAGAAATCCCTCACTGTACTGGTAATGATGCCACATGAAATAATAATGTATTTAAAATGCTGATTACAAACTTGAAAATAACAACCAGCAACTTTTAGATGTAGTACTGCCAGCCTCTGAATTCTGAATCGCTCTCTCTCACATGCGTGCACACACCTGCTTTATTTATATTCACACTATTAGATTAATGTAGAAGCTTCCACGTGTTTCAACCCTACATGGAGCCTCACATTTTCAACTAGTATGTCTGTCAGCGTTTACTGGGGGGACGCCAGCAGGGAACGAAGTCCTGGTTTTGCAATGGGGAAACATTGTGATCACTGTGAACACAAATTTTAACGCAAATGTATTGTCAATCCACAAGAGCAGTATGAAATATGAGCTGAACAGACGTCCCAGATCCAGATCCCAGTCAGATCTCAGTACGGACACAGGAGATACACATATTAACACAAGGTTTAAAGGTAACCCCTTTAAAACCTTATTTAGGTGCAATCTGGACACAGAACACATTTATTTTCAAGTGTAAATGGAGGCTAAGGCTACACCTGCATCCAGTTATAGGCTTCATTGCAAATGCAGCACAACATCCCTCACTGGCTTCCCACCAGTAATCACAGTGGTGAAATACCTAGACACTTCTCCGCCAAAGTAGCAGGGTTTTTTTTTTGGTGATTTGCATCCAAATCAGTACAAACAAATTGTTGCAATCAGTACAAACAAATTATCTATAAAATATATAAAAATAATGGTCACGTTAGACTAAATGTGTGACTAAAATATACATAAAGAAACAAATAGTTTTAATAAAGAATAGCCACCGAAATTACAATAAAATGAGCAAATTATAATAACCTATTTAGATGCAAAAAAGTTATTATCCACTCAGCACTTTCATTACATCACACAAATGTTATTACTTTTTATTTTACTTATTTATTATATGATAGGAAGTTTTAACATTAGGTGCAGCTATTATGAGAATAAGCAGAAACAAACAGAAAAGTTTCTCCTCAGAAGATAAAAAAAGTGTTGTGTATGTTGTTTTCTCCATGAGCCACATTCTCTGTCGCATGTTTGCGTGAGGATTTGGGAGGACTTCAGGTGGCTTTGCTGTTGTAATCCGCATATTAGCGACACTTCATTTGAGGCCCTCTCACTAATCTCAGGTAGCAGTTACACTTAATGATTCTCCGGTGCCCTCATTCTGCTTAAGCAAATGGGAAAAGGGGAATGAGACAGACAAAGAGACAGAGACTCTGAGGGGGAAAAGGAAAGCGGGGGTGGAGGGGGGTAGAAAAGTGGTCCACTGGAGCCACTTGGCAGCAAAACAGTGCCATCTGTTGATAATAGTGAGGGATGATACAAAGACACACACAGTGTAAGGAGGAGACTTGCATATGCGAGCACGAGACACTCTTATCAGGTTTTTTTTTTATGAAACCTCAGCAGAAGCTCATTTATTCTTGGGCCTCTTTTCCGAAAACAAACTAGAAATACAAAGAAATCACATTTGTCAACTATAATGGAGGAAAGAAGAAACGCCGCATATGGCAGGACAAAAAAAAAAGAAAACGAAGAAGTCAGCAGCGAATCTTTTTTAATTGATCAGTCTCTTAGCAAAGCAAAGGCAGAGGGGGAAGGAAAAACAAACACTCCAGAAATGTTGATTTGGAACAGACACTTCAGAGAACAGATTAGACTATCTAATTATCATCTTTGCCTTTGGATGACGCCTTTGATGTGACTGTGACTGCAGAGTCTTCCCCTTCACTCTGTAAATAATGAGAATTCTAATTAAGGGATGGAATAATCATGGGGCTCGTGGCCTTGGTTTGCTTCTTATTACGGCCGACTGAATCCTCGGGGATGTACAGCGGGCATTTAGAAGGGCAACGTGAAAGGATGTTTGCGGGGGTTTTTTACGGAATTAAGAGTGTTGGCCGATTTACTGGCGGGCGAGCTTTTATGTTGTCAGCAGCTATGGAAAAGGATGTCAATCATCTTAGTTGCTGAGTAAAAAAGGATGTTGCTGTAGATTTTTAACAAGTAGATTAAGGCCATATTGGTGCTGCATTGGGATGATGGGAACTTTTATGTAGGGTTTAGCATATCTCCTAACCTTAACGTCTACTGCACATGTTAAGTATATATCATTACTGTGCCCTTAAGGACTATGAAGTTTAAGTGGAAAAATGCAGGGAACAAACTGTTGGTTAAAAAAAAAAACTTTGGTGGATAAAAGTCAATAGCGAGACAGAAGATGAGAATTTAACCTGAGTATGTCGTGTATAGTGTATTTTGAGATGAGAAATTTGGTCAGTCTGAAAATAAGCCATTAACTAGGTCTGTTGTAAAATCAAAAACACTTAAAAGCACTCACTCACAGGAGTTCATTATACACTGCCACTGGCTGGAGAGAAGTTCCAGGCATTTAAACCTCGGTGGGTCATTTCACATCATAACACCACACTCTTGATTTAATTAAGTGCACACTTAATTTAATCAAGCATTATCCTTTGTGTAACTCCTCTGTATATTTATCTTATCTAACATGGTTGTATAGATTTGTCAAGTCAAGTTAAAATATCCGAATCCTTCCAATATTGCACAGAGGTGATAGTTGTTCAAGTAAGAGCAATTAAAGTCACATGCATAGAGTGAATTAATGCCTCAGAGGAAATGAATTAACCTTAAATCAATTAACCTTGTGACCTAATTGACGCCCCCACCCCACTATTGTACTGCCCCATCCTTCATGGCATGGGTTTAAACACCTGGGGACTTTCTTGTGACATTAAATGATGAAGCATTTTAACAGAGTGAAGAAAAGTCATGAAAACATCCTCCAGTGGATGGTTTATTTCAGCATTCCAGCGACAATGTCCTACTGGCAGTAATCTAATCAGACAGAATTTAATACGATTGGAAAAACGAACTGAAAATGCTAAACTAATAAACAGCAGTCGAAATCCTTTGTTTTCTTCCCCTGTTTCTGTTCACTTTTCATTCTCTACTGAAAAGTAGATTGGATTTGGATTCATTAGCATTTAAAGCCTGGACCTACAAGTTTACATACATTTGCATAGTAGAAACCAGTAATCTGGCCTATCCAGTGAATTTACCCTGTAGCCATGATATAATTGTATAAGTGGACAATCATTCCAATAGTCAAACCCGGCCGTTTTGAAGTCATAACCATTTTCTAACTTTAATGATGTCTAGGTTTCAGTAAGCTGTAGTGATCATGATCAGAAGAACAGAGGACTTAGGTAAGAAAAAAGTCATAGTTTCATTGCCCTGGGTCATTATTACATGCAAGCAGCTTTAAAATCGATAGGACTCCACTATACAAAGCATCTATCTGTATAATACAAATCTGTCAAAGATATGAGACAGCACATACGTGGATAAATCAGAGTTCATTATGTAAAAAAATGCCTGTTCTAACGTTTCAATTCAAACAAACTCTGTTGTTAGCCGCAGTCCTGCCATTTTGATCTCAGTGTATTAGGAGAATAAATTAGAATTCTTCCACAAGAACTGTGTGTGTTTCTCTTATGAACACAGATAATTAATGGACGAACCAACATTCATGGCAGCTCTGCAGTATGGAAACGTAATCTGTATGCGTGTAGCAGCATCCAGTTTGAAGTCTTTTGAGGCTGTCTAGCATAGTGTGCTGCTCTGTATAATAGTTTGTTAGAGTTACACACACGTGCACGCACACACACACACTACACTGTGCTTTATTCATGAACTCACATTGGTCATTGCTCATTAGACAAGCGATCAACACTCCCTGTTATACATGTACTGCGTCTTTAACAAGTTGTATTTTTATGTTACTCTATAGCCACTGTGCCTGTTTTTTCATGATACCACTTCTGAACTAAGTGCAGGGACCCTGCTCATGCCTGAAATGAACATCACTGAAATCAGAGCAGCCACCAATTAACTTTTCTGACACAATGAACTGAATATACACTATATTATTATTACACAACCCCAAAGATACCAAAAAATCATAACTATAACACAAGACCATTTCGCTTGAAACGAAATAATAATAGACAGAAGTATGTTTTACAACAACACTTTGACAATATTCCATAAAGAAGTCCCAAAAAATATATTTGCAATCTGAGATAAGGTATATATTAATGCAATTTCTAAAACTAGTTTTGGTCTCTGTGGTTGTACTGGCACTGAATTTGGACAAACACACTTTGTTTCATTCAGTCTACTTAAGCCAGTGTGAACACACACCAGAAGCCTTTGTCAACAGCTCTTTACTGAAATGCACCAGCTCGTCTCAGGCTAAACTGACCATCTACAGTATGTGACACCAGCACACGTACAGTACAAACTCCCACCTGATAGCATAGCAAAAAAATTATACATTTCTCTAAACCTCAAATATTTGTTTTATTTACTTTACTAGTATTCTGCTTCCTGTGACCACAGTAAATTACAAATATACATGAGTTTTTGTATTTCATGATTGTTTGTTGTATATTTTATGAGATCAAGACACCATATTAATATTAAAAATAGCATTACCAATTCAGCCAAGCTTTTGCCAAACACTACATCAGGTTAACACAGCTCACGTCCAGACAATTTTACAAATATCTGGAAGTCTGCCTTGAAGATGCAACACCAGTGTTCCGCAGGCTATTATTATATTTGGTGTTTTGTTGTACGGCGGAGGAAAACGATTTCGAAATCCACAAGCGGTTATGTGCTGCGAGTGTTCATTTGGTCTGAGGTGGCAACTGAAGCAGGCATCACATACAGTATGTGCTGTCACTCTCATGTTCCTCAGACAATCCAGTGACATTCAATCTCTCGAGCAGTTGTCACCTTTGAAATGGCCCCTCATCAAGAGAGAACATGTCCTAATGGAATGAGGGTTGTCATTTACAGTGGCCTCACTGTGTATTACTTAGCAGAAAGTCAGTGACGCCTGTCAAAATACTGGGCAAAGAGGTGGATATGGTCATAGTCGAGATGTGCCTTGGGCTGCATATCAACAACAGGCTGGACAGGACTAATAAACGTATTGTTCAAGATGTGACAGGAGACTGTACTTCAAAACTAAACTTTAATCTGTGCTGACTGGCACACTCATCATTACATCACCAGTGTGCTGGTGAGAAAAACACCACAAAACTATATCTGTAGTGTGAAATGAGGCTGAGGATGAGACAAAAACTAAACCTAATTCTATCCACAACAACATTTCCCATCCGCTCTATGATGATATTCTGCATCTGCTTCATGACCCCAAGGGTGCAGCATGAAGGCATGAAAGTCTCTTAGTGCTAATTTGTTCCACCCACAAACAGACTTCTTCATTTCTAAATGGCCCTTTAGTCTCCTTGCAGACTGGGAGGATGTTGAAGCAGGCTGTGTGTTCTGACCATATCCTGTATTGTTTTCTGCAACAAGAGAGTCTGGATTCATTCTCTGGGACTTCTTCTGCATCTAAGACATCATTGTTGTCATTATCCTTATCTCCATTCTGATAATAATGTTACAAATAACATTGCGCATTGTGCATAATTCCAGTTTTGCAAATGTAAATATTCCCATCCCAGACTTTGGGTGAAGGCAACATTTGGCAGAACACAAATCCAAACAGTACAATCTGTAAAGTAATTTCTTCCAGCATCCATGGAGGTGCAAAAGGATTTCAGTAAATGAGTCTACATCCAAGTTTCTGTTCAGTTATATATTCTGAATGTTCACTTATTTGTTGATCTGAATGTAAAAGCATTTGCACTTTAAATTTGTATTAATCACCTTTATGTTTTTTGCATATTCCTGTTGCCCGTTGGTGACATGTTTAATTGTTCAAATGCAGAGCAATTAAACACATAAAACAGATGTGTGTTTTATGTGATCATCATGCTGCTTCAGACATGTATTTTTTATGTACAGATTCCAGCAATAGAGACCACAATAGAGTAGACCACATGCAAACAACAAATACAAAACATACAATAAATGTGCAACACAGAAATTAAGAAACTGTGAATTTGGCCAGCTCATAATGATATTTGATTTCAACATAATACTGATTAATGGTGAAATATATCTATCCTAATCATTCTAGGTGTGTATGCCAAAAATATTACATGTCTCAAGACAAATTTCATATTCACACATTAATTTTGGAACGTTTTGATACACTGCTGTGGAGATGAGTAGCAGCCCTAACCTATTACTGAACACTACATTTCACACTGTTTGCCACCAGGTCAACTCTTGGAACGGCAGCGTGGGAAATTATTCATGTGAGAAAGATCAAAACTGTTCAACCTCAGGTCCCATTTACCAGCACTGTGCCACTAATTGAGAATGAAATGGCGCAGTATGTCTTAATTGAGTCCAAGTCACTGGATCCAAAGATGGAGCTCATATGTGAGTCTTCAATAGTTTTTCTTTTTCCTCCATCTGCAATTCCTATTTCATTCTGACTCATAGATGGACTAACAGGCTTATAAATCTAAAAGTGACTCACTTACACAAACTGCAGGTTTGTTGCAAATTCATTATTTTTTCCTAGATAGATGATAGAAAGATAGATGATAGTGCAGTATAAATATATTGAAATTATCGCCAACTATCCTTTTGAATAAAACAATTTCCAATGCAAGGCATGTTTTTATCAATGATTAGAATGTAAGAAATTTACTGGACCCGTGCAGCACATTGGTAAACGTATCGCTATGGGACCAGAACATTTTGAACAGCACAGTGAATAATTTTGACTGGAACCGTTAATTGCATTTTGAAGACAGTGACCACATCCTTGATAGAATTAGCCACGAAAACCCCTAAAAGAATCATCCATCTTTCTGTCAGCCGTCCTCCAGGACATCAGGACCATGATTGGATATAGGAAAAGAAATGCTACCCACCATGTTGTCATCATTGTCGTCATCGTTGTCATCGGCCCTATTCTGGCCGATCTATTTTTACTTCAAGTAATGATGGGAGGAAGTTGGCTAATTCTCCCTCGATCCTTATTGGAAGTGGGGTCTGTGGAGAGAAACAGGGGTGAACAATGGCTTCTTTAATGTGCAGTTTATATATGTGTGCGTGTGTGTGTGTGTGTGTGTCAGTGAGACCTTTGTCAAAAAGAATGTACAGGTGAACAAGTATAAATTTCATTATTTGCAACTCATACTTAGATGAAGTTAATATGCTTAGATCACATTTTGTTTGTATATGTTGATATGCTTTGCTATGACGTGATGTGATGTGAGTGGTGATACACGCACAACTTATTGATATTATATTAATATACCTTTTCTTCCGGACCAAGTACGAGTGCTTAAGTTTGAGTATTCACCGCTATCACCGGTTGTCTTCACGGTCCGTGTGTTGTCTGGTGGACGTGTGTTTGTCTCGCTTCCGCAGTGTTTGCCGTAAAGTGTGTTTGTGTCACACTGCTACCTGCAGCAGGAAACTGCTTGAACTCTGCGTCGTGTTTGGTCTCGCGCACCGGGGGAGACGTAATGACGTCACGTAGCAGGAAAGCGGTATCGGGGGCGTACCGTCGCAGTTTGTTTGTTTTATTTTGTCTTTGTTTTTTTTGTTTTTGCCAGTACGAGTACTTGAGACCAGAATTGGGTCAAATACCGGGACACTCCTATATTCTATGTATTATATTGTTCAAATGTTATTCCAGAATATAGCGCATGCAGTCATGTGATGCAAACAACATCGTCACGTGGTCTGTGAGCTGTGTGGCTGATGGGGGATGATAAAAATGCTACATCCTAAAACATGGCAGTGTTTTAGTGCCATGCTCACTGAAATGTAAGTTATTAGGTCATAGGCCAAAGTAATAAACTGACAACATGATGCTTCTGCAGTGAAACTATAGGATTTATCACTTCTAGGCCATTAATGTCTTTAATATACCAATTATCAATTTCCCTCCTGTCATCCCTAGAGCCACATCGTTACTAATTCCAAAGAAGCAAGCATCGTCATCCATTCCCACATG
The DNA here is from genome assembly GCA_016785345.1 of Trinectes maculatus. NCBI lineage: Eukaryota > Metazoa > Chordata > Actinopteri > Pleuronectiformes > Achiridae > Trinectes > Trinectes maculatus. Next base: position 176,699 of record JAFBJQ010001247.1, read on the forward strand.
ATAACTATTCGCCTGGCACTCACCAACGCTCCAAACGCGTATTTACATTTTGTGTGTTTTTATGTGCGTGAAGAGAAAGAGCCGGCACTAAAGAGAGATTATGCATGGTGTCGTCCCCTGAAGGGTGGTAAGACAGGCTGAGCTCCACCGGGCAGGTACTGTGGTTGTAAAGATGTGCCACCCAGACACACAGATGAAGTGTGTGTGTACTAAAGTTTTGTTACCCTCTCTCTGTGTCTGTTGCCTCCTCTTCCTCTTTCACTTTTTATTCTGCTTTTCTTTCCCTATACTTTAATCAGACTTGAATTTTACTTTAATGAGTGTCCTCCATGCCGGTACCTGTTTAAATTTTGAAGAGCGGCACTGACATAAATGTTCAAATGAGGATCTGACTCACTTGTGACCACATGGCTCGAGACAAGGTTTAATAAGGTCGGAGTACACACAGCGGCGGCAAAGGGCAAAATTTGTAAAGGTCGCTGGGAGGGGGTATCGAGGTCTCAGCATGCAGCTCGCGAGGGGAATAATATGACAGTGGGTATCAATGACTCACGCAAACACAAAGTCACTGAAAATGTTGCTGTCATATTGAATACTCTCTTTCCTCATACCCTAGGGAACTGTCTGAGTAACAAGTCTTTGTTTCTTTTCTTTTCATGTTATTTGATGGAAGTTGGCCAATACGTTTAAGGGGCATTACCACAAAACCAAATTGCATTACATCACACTACGTTGTAATACAATACATCACACTCTGCCCTATTTATCGCCTCTTACGATAAGCAAGAGGGTGCTATAGGACCTATTCTACCCCAGGTCCCCACCAGGGGGATTCAGACAAACGTCCTCCTGTTGTTAAAGTAACTTAACCAGGTATACTAGTATCTAAGTAACTTGAAGAAATTGAGATACTTTTAATTGAGATACCTGTGAACTGAGTGTTTTAATTAAACATACTTAAAGGTTAATCAAAAATAATCATCAGTTAGAATATTGTGTTCCATACAAAATCTTTATAATGAAAAATCTACTTTTTCTTGTCATTCACCATTGACCCTCTCCCCGCACGTACACCACACACACCTCCTCCCACCCAACACCAGCTTGGAGTTGTAGAGAACTGCAGCCAAACATGTTCCAAACTCTGAGACAATGCAATGTGTTATCACCAGCTACAGTGGCATTCGCTGGCTGGCTGGGCTGATGTGTGGACCCAGCGTGGCTGGATGTGGAGAAGAGATAGGGCGCTCCGATACAGCCCAGGGCTATGGAAGAGCACTGTGTGTTGCTAAACCACAGAACCACAGTGTTGTCTTAGTTATGCATCAGAGAACTGGATGCGTCTTCTTAAATCGCCAAAATTCAGCTCCCCAATTCCCTCAGTCTCTCACATTCTGCCAGTTCCCTTACTTAGTCAAACATGCAAAGCTATGTGCACAGGCTTAAATGGTGGAGACTGGCTGCTGCTTTCCTGGTCCTACGATTTCAGAGGTTCTAATTCGAAGAGGGGGGACCCGATGTATTGTTAGACAATGTGGATAATGGTTGATTGCGTGTAAAGTACAAGAGAGAAAAAGTCGAGTGGCAAAGAAATCATTTTTAAGAGTTGCGATAAGTCAGGGATGAAATGGGGAAAGATGAAAAGGGTCACACTGATTGGATCACTCAGCAAACCATGGAACATGAGAGTGAGGGTGGAAATGGCTCAGAGATCTTAGTTTAATAGTATTCTTTCAGACAGACACCAGCTAATCATTGGAGAGTGTGACTGACTTTGAGTTATCACCCCTTTTATTGTTTCAAAATTGATCACACTATCTCCCATCCATCTCCGTACATTTGTCTCTGGTGAAAGTGGTTGTCCAAAGCACATAATGGCCAGATTAGGAGAAAACCTCTGTTCTGGCAACACTCAATATTTCCCCATTAGCGTAGTGGCCTCTGGGATTAGACCTTTGCCGCACATTAAAGATGTCAATACTGCTAATATTGTTTTTGGAGGTCCTCCACCTTCTTGGAGCTACAGCTTGTGTAACCAGATCTGTTTGATAAGATCTATTGAACAGCTCTGAGACTGGCAGACGAAGACCTGTAAGTCTTACTGCTTTATCTCATTGTAAATGTAAGACTGTGGGATGAAAGAGTAGCTTCTATTCAAAATAGTTCTATTCAGACCATTGGATAAAACAGTCTTGATTAATAAAGCATCTCAAAATCTAATTTAATGCACAAATACATGCTGAAAAAGAATTAAATAAGCCCAATGTGACACAAAATGAGATAATAAATAACTGGCTGAGGTCACCTCTTATGAATTTGTTTTTCTTTCATTTCCACCGTTGCCAAGTGTTTGTTCATTTGGGGAACCGTTTTGTTACTCTCTGTGAAACTGACAGTTTCAATTGAATTGAATTGAACTGAATTGAATTGAATTGAATTGAATTGAATTGAATTGAATTGAATTGAATTGAATACAGTTTGGTGTTCAAATGCAAAGATGTGACCCCAGAATTGGGACACATCTTAAATTAAAGGTTGTTCCTATTACATGGAAAAGAGACGCCTTTTTCTGTTTAATTTACTATAACACTCCAAACACACACTCCAACAGTGACAGACATCAATGCATATGTTGTGTAATTTCCTGTTGCTTTAAATTTGAAGGTTTTTTTCATATAATAACTGAAAAATACAGTATAAGACAAATAAAATGCATACAATTCCTATGTAAGGTAGACAATTGGTTAAATAGCAATGATGTTTATTCACCACAAGAGAGCACCATTGCACTTCTTCAGAACACAAGACCATAACTCCATCAAGCCTGTGCTGACATTGTAGACATTAGGGTATAATACAGCCTGCCATGCAATAAACATGACTTTCCCCAAAAATGCAGTAGATGTATGTGTAAAATAATGCATCTGTAAATTTTAAATCAGTGGTCAAATAGAAACATTTCTAACATGGTTTGAAACATACAATGTTTAAAAAAAAAACAGCCTGTGATTTGACAGTGGGCCTTAAATATGGGTGTAAATTGGGAGTGAAGTGTGTCAGTTGATGTTTTTGTCGGGGACTTTATTGTTTGGCTCGTGGCCGTTTTCCTACACTGATGGCTCATGAATAATCGTGGACTCAATCACAGCTCCCCCCGCACGCGTCTGTATAGAATTTCAGTGGTAAATGAAAACATATACGCCCGCGCGTGTGAGGACGTCCTCTCGCTGCAGCAGTGCTGAGGTCATATCCACTGGGATGGTCTGGTGGTGTGTGGACAGGATGAGGAATAGAGCCCCACTCTCTGAGTTAGATAAATACCTCCATCCACCTTACCAGAGCATTCACCAGGGACAACACAAAGACCAAAATCAGCAATACATAAGCATCAATAATTAAGCAGCCACACACTGTGTGAGAGGGTGAGGGGAGGGTGGGGTCCTGGATGGTGCACAGGGTTGGCTCTGAAGTGATCCTAAATGCTGCTAATGTCTCCAAAGCGTGTCACACAGGGCAAAACAGTATCATGCCATTTTCTTTGTCTTAGTTTTGTTTTCTTTCTCACTGTCCCCTAGTCTCCATTTTCCTCTGACTTGTTCCTGTTCCTTTCCCTGTGCCATTAGTTTTCATATGTAGCCCTCTCCAGCGCCTGGACGCATCAGGTCAAACCTATCCCATCCTATGAACAAGTCCACCCTACGACCCAACCTGGCCCAGCCCGCACCTTATCATTTATTTATGAGATCCACTATTATTGCAGAGCTGAACAAAACAACAACAGTGATGTCACTGCTTTCATTTCTTTGTGTTGACTGTATGGACCAATCCCATTGGCCACAGGCAACAGTATCTTGAATAGCCAAAACTGAAATAATCACTTAATCCCTTTTTTCCAAAAGGTTTAAAATCCTTTCCTGGCATTAACACAACAACAACAACAACAAATCTTGCTTTGCTTTTAGTGGCTCGACACACAATAAACAAAGTCTAGCAGGGGAAGCTTGGAAAGTTTGTTTTGTTAAGTCCCTCTTCTCAGCACGCACACACACACACACACACACACACACACGCACACACACACGGACACACACACACATAAGTGATGTAACTGTGGTGAGTCCTCTTAGAGGACCTAGTCTGCAGGCAGTGTTATTTTGGAAGGAAAAGGGGCTTTGGTGTCATGTTCCTGCAGGGGCTCTGGGAAGAGTGGAGGTTTAGGATTTCTTCCAGTGTCACTTTGTCCTTGTGGAGTTTTTATCACTACCTCTATTCTTTTTTTTTTCTTCCCCGTCTCAGTCACCCAGCAGCAGGAATGGCAGTCACTACTGTGGACTGCATGAAAGATGAGTTTGTGCAATGTTGTGGTTTTCACTGTGCAGTTTACGAATGAGCCACTAGGGGGAGAGGTACAACCGACACAGGTGACATGGGTGAAGGAGGGTGAAATGGGAACAAATGAAAGACAGAAAGAGGTGGACAATTTAACTGAGACAGTGAATATGTCTGAGAAGAAGAAGAGGACGAGAAAGACATGATGTAGTGCAGGGGGAGCAAAAGAGGAGAAATGTTGGGACTGTCATGGAAAAATGAGCAGAGGCAAAAAAAAAAAGAAGAATAGTATCAAAAGGAGTCTGATGATTTGTTTGTCTGTAGTTGTTGTGCGCGTGTGTCGGTTTTGAGAGAGCAACCTGTGTTGCCTTCCAGTCATCTGTGGCATCTCGCTCAGCAGTGCCTTTCCATTCACGGGGCAGGGAGAGAGCAGTGACCTAAGGGAGAGCCGATAATTATCCTCTGTGTCTGTGACAGGCCCGGATAATCAGTCTCACTGGGAATTCTGCAGAGATCTGTGGACGAGTGATTCTGAAAGACCTAATCCTCAATGAAGCCCTCTCATAGCTCTCACACTGATAACTGGAGTGCTCCCACATTATGCCCTTCTTTTCCTGACATCCTCCCAGGTCACTGTGTGTGTGTGTGTGTGTGTGTGTGTCTCAGAGTACTTTTGAATGAAGAGGTTATAGGTCATGTAAATGTAGCTGAGCAACAGGATAAGTACTTGTCCACTAGATTAGAAAATCTAAATTGAATTTACTAGAGCGTTTGGTTGTAACTGTAACAGGAAGCTTACACAATTTTAATATTCATATAAAATTTCTACAAACATAATGATTCCGAAGTACACCCCCCCCCCACCCTTCGCCCCGATGTTTAGGCTGAAAAAGCCTAAACATGTTGGAATCCAAGTCAATTAAATAAACAGGTTGTCAGTGATGAATACCATAGACGTCTTAAATCATCGGCCTTAAGATTTCAAGTCCTTTTTATGTTTTTTGCAGGTTTGTTTTGTTTGTTTCAAGGTTCAACAAAAGCATATATGATAAGCAAATAATAAGCTCCACTTCACTTTACAGTGAGTGTCGGGGCATCAGGTAGAGAGCAAAAAAGGAAAGGTTAACATGCACACTTAAGCTTTGAAGTAAGCAAATACACACACACACACACACAAACATCATCATGACATTTATATTTTAAAATTAACAGGAAGTTAAAGTGCAGACATAACAAAACATAAATGGTGTGAGGGGGCAGAGAGACAGACTAAATGCCAACAGTTAACCAGGTAACCAGGAAGTGACAGCCCCTGTCACTTCCCTCACAAACACATTCATTCACACTCACAGTTAACACTGAACTACAGACATTCTGCATCCAACGGGTTCAAACATCTGAAACCACTGTTCATCAGTCCCCAACACACACACACTCAGAAACACACACACCAAAGGGTCCACAAGCTTGTCCACTTTTAAACCCACGGGGGGCCTGGGAATCAATTACCACTCTCCCGAGGCTGTGGATTGGCTACCAATGAATGACAACATGCCAGACAGGCACGCGGTCAGGCTGTCATCATTTGATTTACACATAATCAGTCCCTAATTGTATCACATTGGGCTGCAGGTATATGTAATTTAGACCAGAATGGGAATTCACAGGGGTTTTGCCAGGCTATTGTGTCCCTCTGGTAATCATGCAGAAGCGAGTCTTCAGTGTGCTTGGCCCCTGGTAGTCCTGAGCTGCTAACTGCTCGCAGCCACAGAGGCTTGAGAACCAGACTTTTGTGCTCTGACAGCTTGATTGACAGCTGACATGACTGGCTCCAGAGTTGCCAGTCAGTCCAACGCTGTGAGTTGCCCCACTGCACCTGTCCTCCAAGAAGAAGAGAAGAAAAACTTCAAAGCGTTTTTTTATTTTTTTATTTACACCATCTATACAGTATTGTTGTCTCCTCTCAGCGAGATGCGCTCCGTGTTGCAACAGTATCCTCTGGACACCGAAAGTTTACAGAGTGGAACTAGTTTTCGTAAAGTTTACTGGAGGAAAGATGGTGTTGCCTTATCGTGTCGCTACGTTGTTGGGCTACTTAAATTGTTAATTTAGTTATGTGACACTCAGGGTGCTCTTACATCGAGCAAGATGCAATAAATCATCTCACCGCTATGAGGTAACTCCTAGGTATAATACAGCCTCTTTTCTTTGGCGTGGTCTAAACTTAGTCTTGTAGTGCGCACATGACATCAGAGAGAAGGCAGCAGACTCCCCTGAGCCCAAAAATGCAGACAGACTGATAAAATAATCACAGCCGCTGTATTAATCCACTCTGCTGTGGCTCTTGATCAATACATATTTTGCTCTTGTTCAACAATAACCATTTGTCAATTTCACCTTGCTCTGCAGAGGGCAACCTTTTAAGATGTCAAGAGGAAAATGGCGAACGCTGTTTAATATGCAGCTTTAAACATTCATATAATGTATTTCAGCAAAATACACATAATGTCCAGAACTGGAGTGGAAATGTAATTCTGAATCATAGTCTGCATCATTAAGTTGGTCTTTTTTTTCTTTTTTTTTCTTGCAAAAATAAACAGTATAAACAACAAAAATATTTCGATTTTGAAAAAAACAAATCAGAAGCAAACAGCAGCCTGGACCCAGACTTGACTTTGGTTGTGTTGCTGAAGTCTGTTTATATTCATGAGGGTGTGTCCATTAACTGAATCATCTGTTTCCCTGTCAGGTACAAGTCACAGTGCCAAGGACAAAGGCAAAATAAAAGCCTGAGGCTGGACCGCTGAGGGAGAAATACTTTTGAGAAAAGTTTGCGCTTTATTTTGAAATCCCTAAATGAGTGGTCAGTAAGAGTGACGTATTTTGAGAACACTAACTCTACTGCAAACATCTCATTTAGCTATGAGCAACCTTCCACAGATACAGAAGATAGTGTTGATATTGTTGTTGGATCATGACTGTGTAACAATATGCTGGTGTTTGTGTAACAGCTTTCTGCCATTGTCTGATTGATTTGCTTTGAAGTCAAATCTTGTCCATCTTTGTCTTGATATGACCAGTTCAGAGAGTTTGGGTTATTCACACTGCTCCAAATCGCCATTTCATTAAAAAGATATCAGTGATGGTGAGTCTCTTGCAATCTTGTAATCTTCTTTGCATTTCACTTATGTAAATTAAATAAACTTTTTGTGAGGGTTTCACAGTGTCCTGAAGTTATTTTCTCTCTGTATGTGGCAGCACTTCGCACACACTTTATTAAAAAGCTTTTGGGAGACTAACAAACAATATTGTTTAAAGTTGCAGTATGTGCAATTCTGTAAAAACTCAGTTATGTCATAACCTTCTGAGCATTTAAAACCTATCCACAACTAAGGTTTCAGCATTTCTCATATCAGCAGCACCATTCATCAAACCACTTGGTGCTTCCAAACTGACAACAATGGTCACACCGGAAAACAGAACATAGGTGAGTACCTTGTCTAAAAGATTTATGGCAGTGAATTTATTAATAAATTAACGAGTATTTTTAACAGTATTAAATACTGTTAAATACACATAACATTTGATCAGGTTGCAGCCCAGTGCAGCATCAAAACAAGACTGAAAGCAAAGTGCCATCTCTTGTAATCAGAAAGATATTGACATAAATACTCGAGAGAAAAAAGTATATAGTTCATTGAAGGTAGTATATTTTTATGAATACTATTATTATTATTGTTGTTATGATTAAAAATTAATCAGATTAAAGGAAGTAATCAGTTTAGTTTAAGCAATTAATGTAGCCTACTGGTATCAATATAAACAAAACAATATAAACTGCGGACATTTGAAATAATGCAAAAGAAAATACACAAATTCACTTCTTCTAATTCTTATTACAGCAATAACACATGCACGCACGCACAAACACGCACAAGTGTGCAACACCGTTAGCAGGAAGCCAGGGCAACCAATGGCAGCTGGGAAGCCAAAGGCCATGGAAGCTACAGGTGCACCTCATTCGTTACTGCCTGACTGAGATGGATCTCAGCAATTTCTGGTGCTAGCGTTGCACTAAGTCGAATCTAAATAATTCAAGACCTGGAACGCTTTTCAAATTGCTTTTATTTTCAACAGAATACAAAACAGACAATGGAAAAAAAATGTGTTTTTTTTTCCATGTTTTTGTCTTGGCAGAGAAAAACACCGAGACCCATGCACAGCAAATGGTTTCATACATCTCCTCTCACTTCGGTAATATGGAGTCAGACTTCCACAGAACGCCGCACCACTTCTCTTTCAATGTGCCTTTATTGCTGCTGCTGTATTTTTTTTATCCCCCATTTCAAAGAACAGTGCAGCAGCTTCTACATTAGTCAGCATTTGTATGGTCCATAGCTGCAGCTTCTGAGGAACAAATTTACAAAGCAAGCTGTTTCAGACACACACACACACACACACACACACACACACACACACACACGACTCCTCCAGTTAACAACTCTCTGCTTTCCTTCTCCTGTGTTTTTGCAAAGTAAACAAACATCATTTCGAGTGATTCCTCACAATCCGTCCCCCTGCCTCTGCACTGTGCTTCAGCCTGCCTCGCCGTGCTTGTCAGAAGAGCCCCTCTAATCGCTGGGTGCTGGCGTGTGATGTTCAAGTCCCGCTCCTCCTCCCAGCCATCTTCTCTCTTTATCTGTCAATCACCAGAGCTCGAAAAAATAAAGCCCCGATGCCTTTATTTCAAGAGGTGCCTGATCAATATCATCAATCCATCTGCCTCCCCTGCTCGCACCCCCCCACCCCCTCCACCCCCACATGATCTTTTTATACTCGTTTCTCCCCCTTATTCTCTTTCTTTACTTCACTCTCTCTTCCTCTCTCTCTCCCCTCCCTCTCTCCCTCTCTCTCTCTCTCTCTCTCTCGCTCTCTCTCACTCGGTTGCTGCAGCTGTATCCATTTCCTCCTGGCAAAAAGGGACTTTATGAATAAATGATACTGAATTGCTGAAGGTTCAGATACTAAATAATGAATTTCACCACCAAAAACACAACAACTTCTCCAATCATAAAATAGCTCTCCCCTTCCATATTGATTGTGCTTGTGCAACCAGATGCAGAGAGCACAGTCTGCATCCGTGCAAGGTGGAAGAACAGTGGAAAATGTATAAAATGATAGGGAGCCACCTGCTTTCTTAGCTTCAGATGGCTGATAAGAGAGGCAAGCAGCGGGCTGCCTATGGTGGGCACACTTCCTCCGAGCACCTCTCTCCTCGTTGCCAAACGGAGTTAGTCTGAGGGAGATGGAGGAGAGAAGAAAAAAATCTGAAAACTTTCCTTCACGGGACATTTAAAGTAAGTGCGGTCATCTATTCTGCACCACGGCAATGGGCAATGGTGTGTGGCAGTGTTTGCGTTTGCAGTAGAGTGTGTATGCGAGTGTGTATGTGAGTGTGTATGTGTGTGTATTGTGTAGTTAGGCGTGAGGGTGTGTGTGTCTGTGTTGAATCTGGCTTGAAGGAGAAAGAGTATTGGCTGGTGAGGCCATGATTTTTTTTTTTTTTCCTCAGGTCATTGTTGGTTGAGGTGCAGCTGTAATAGTGAGTGTTGGTCTGCACTGGTGAAATTATATTTTGATTAGTCATCTCATTGTCTCCCCACAATAACAATAATACAATGCGAGTACAGCTCACAGGGGCAACAGTGTGTAAATGGGAATGTGTCTCGCGGGGTAATGGGGTTATTGTATGAGAGCTTTTCAAATATTGTGTCCTATTCTTACCTATATGCATGCGCTCTAATGCCTCCTCCTATAAACATAGACGCATTACATACAAGAGCACAACAATTCTGTGTGTGTGTGTGTGTGCCAGTGCATGTGTGTGTGACAGTGTGCTTGGAGAAATTAGCAGATTTCTTTTTTTTTTTCACATTTTCAAGTGATCGGAAAAGTTCATTGTGGTCCTTCCTTTCTCACCTCTGTTAAATATACCCAGCATTTATTTCTTTAGTATTAAGAGTATTATATTTTGTTGAAAAGTTTAAATCAATATGTTTTAGTAAAATGTTTCATGTTCATAAAAAAGCAAATTTTAAAGATTTGAATTAATTTTTTTTGAGCCATTATATCAAGTAAAAAGAAAAAAAGATCCAAATAATAAATGCAAATCAATGCTTCTCTGAGTTTCATATATTACATTATAATTTGTACATATGTGATTTTTTTATATATCTCTTCAATTTTAACAATATTCCGATGTTGTTATTCGGTATTATTACATGCTGATTTATTCCACGTATTCTATGTATTATTCAGTAAAATCCATATACGGCTATGTTATACTGTATAGAGGCACATATAATGCAGCAAGTCATTGTGGTGAGGGATAAATAATTGATATCTCAATGAATATGCAAATGAAAAAGGGAGAGCGGGTGAGAGTCGCAGAGAAGGCGGAGTGGTGGCGTGTTTGCAGTGCATGGAGCTAAACAAAAGGCCCGTGTGATTTCCATCATCCAATTAAGAAATATTACAACCACCATGTTGGGACTGCAACCGTTTAGAGTTGTTTGGGGTCCTGCATTCGTGTACCCTTGTGTTGTGCTTTTGGGGAAGCCTTTGTAGTAATTCTGTTCTATATTTCCCCAGATAGGGTTTTTATTTTTACATGGTGAGATACAGTTTAACTCGATAGACTATAATTCAGGGCAGGGTGGGAATTCACTTTAATGAAGTTGGGTCTATTAGCATGTAACAGATGGATATTGTATTCACAAATGTACCGTTCATTTAAATAGCGTAGTGTGCAGTCATCAAGAATATATATAAGCGCGGGGCGAAGTTTTAGTGTCAAAGTATTCTTACATTCTTTCTTCACCACAGACGAACAAATACAGTCACACAAACGCACACACTCTCAGGGAGATGGTAGTTTGTGCAGCAGGAACCTCACACGCTTTCAGCACACACGTCTGAGAGAAAAAATTAAAATTTGATGTTAATCAAGGAGACGGAGAGACGGAGATGACAGGTGCTTTCTACTCTATTTGCCCCAGTCGCTTTCCATTTGGCATCAGTGCCGCGCTGCAGCTCGGAGTTGCCCTTTTTTACCCCCGTCAGATGGAACGAGCCAGTCACTCAGTCAGTATGTGTTTTAGCAGCGTTTAGAGTTCTGACCAAAGTGCACGACTGTGACTGATTCTGGCCCCCCCTGAATAATTTAACTGATTTATGAGAGAAGCTGCAAGAGGAAAATGCAAGCTGTGGATTCTGTGACCTATAAACTGTCCTATTTGTTTCAGCTGTGTGTGTGGTCACCATATAGCCACATATATACAGTATATATATATTATTATTATTATTATTATTATTATTTTATACATATTTATCAGTCACATCTATAATCTGTCTTGTCAAGTCTACCCCTCTTATCTACTGGACCTTTTACCTTGTCTTCAGATTCTGTGGTTGACAACCGACCCCCCCACCCCGCCACCCCCCCCTTTCCTGTCCACACACACACACATATCACCCCAGGGACCTGGCTCTCAGACAGGAGTCACAAGGTTGAGTTGGTCATTATGGCGGTCCTTGACTATGGCTCAACACAAACTTATGATCTCCAACATTGGCCTCCTACATTCCCCAGTGAGTGATACATGGAAACAAAATGTAGTGTGTGGTTGTGTGTGTGTGTGTGTGTGTGTGTGTGTGTGTGTGTGTGTGTCAAGGCCAACTACCTGCCCCGTCAAATCAAATTAGATAATGCCATCATATTGTTCTTAAAAGCCAACTACTGTACAATATAACTTCAATAAAACAAGCCGCGCCTTCGTACCAGATCCCTCCTGCTACAATCTATATTGTGTGAACGTCTCCTGCGCTCGTCACTGATTCATAATGACTGAATAATAGACCAGAGAAAGCTGTAAAAGATGGAGCTTCGCCGCATTTTAGAGCCATTTTAAATCTTATTTCGCTGCTTCCTGGGAAAGAAAAGAGAAAAAAAAAAAAGATTTCTCCTCCACTCTGTCGAGCCCCTGAATTATTAGGGGCATCAATATCTTTAGCATATTGCCAAGGGCTTCCAGACAGTATCTGCTTTCATTATTAGTGTCAGCTCAATTATAGCTCACACCCAACTGTTTCTCAACATCTAATAGCATCAATCGACAGGGATGGCTGACGAGCCAGCACACACACACACACACACACACACACTCACACGCTCACACCCAATGCTTTAACCCGCGTGCGCACGTGCATTCGCACCTCCCCATCCATCCTTGCGTTCTGTCATCTTGCTAATGTACACGGGCTGAGAGGAAGCGCGGGGCTCATAATGGAGGCCGTGTTCTTAGTGGCGATGAGCAGCTGATGCAGCCTGGCCCATTTTCATCAAATATTAATGGCATGGAAAAATACACCCGGACTGAGGTCTCGTCCGCAGCCAAACTGGAGAGGCTGGGGGAAAGAGCAATGGGGAGAAAGTGCAGAGTGTGTTTAGAAGTACTGTCTGATGGCCATAATTAGGGCGGCTCCAATTAAAAATTCAAAAGCCCCAGTTTATTTGGGCACATGAATCTTCCACTCACTGCGGCATTTATTTCCCTTTTACAAAGTATTTTACTTTACAGTGTCAATGGAACTGGACTTTTCTCCCTCTGCACTTCCTCTGTCTCGTGCTTTTGATTTCTCTCTCACACTAAACCTCAGAGAGCATCTTTAAAAAAAAAAAAAAAAGCACATCTTATTTTTCAGGAAGTTCTTGTCAGGCTTCACTAATGATTGGCAGCGGTTAAAGGGAAATGAGAAAATTGCACGCTGAAGGATGCACATTGAAATATAACTGATGGTCACTGAACTCAGAGGATAAATGCAACAAATTCCCCCAAGACATGTTGGGTTTTAATCCCCAAAATAACAAGATGCTATGGTAAAAATGACTGTGCAGAGCTTGATAAGCTTTTTTCTTTTTTTTTTAAACCTTTTCTATTATTTTCTTCTTCACTCCTGTTCCGTTTAAGCATCAACGCATCGCTGACAGAACACAGTGAAACCTCTGGCTCGGAACAAAGCCGATGAAATGCGAGATTTCCGGCCTGCGCTTCGTTTGATTGTACAAACAGTCGCTTCACCTTTTGTGTCAGCATCACAAGGAGGAACGCGCGATGAAGAGGTGTGTGAAAACAAAGAGGCTGTGAGGAAAACGCTGACTTACTTCCTTCCTTCCTTCCTTCCTTCCTTCCTTCACTTCGCTTTGGTCCAGTATTTGCTCCCTATGTCTTATTTTTGTTGTGTCGTCTTCTAATCTTCTTTCACCTTTTTCCCTCCCATCTCACATGCACGCACACACACACACACAGACACACGCACACACACAAACATGGCACACATTTGAGCAGTCTATTCCTCTTTTGAATAACACCTCTTTTATTAGTTTGGGTCTCTTCTCTCTTGCCTGCTTTAAACAGAGAGGGGAGATGGGATTCTAAAGAGCTGCCAGGGGCTCAGTTTGCACAGCACTTTGATGTCACTGAGATGCTATAAGAGCAAACACACACACACACATGCACGCTGGCATGCACGGAGGCATGCACGTGCACACACACACACACATGCAGAAAGTGCACGCAGGCATGCAAACACACACACATACAGAAACACAAACTCACGACACACCTCTGCACAACCAGACAGCATCCACACCCCCACCACCCACCCCCCCCCCCCTCGCATATACACCCATATCAGCATCTATATAGCACAAATATGCTTGTGACTGCAGCGCCGCGCATAGATCTTTACACACTTTTGTGTTTTGGTCGCCTTTGTTTTGATCTCTCTGACGCATGACAACATTTCCATAGAGGTGAAGTTAGCTAAGACGGACCTCCAACCACACTTGCACTCAATAATGTCGTAATTGTGATAAAGTGGTTTTGGATTTCCTTGTGGAGAACAAATTGGCAAAACTTAGCGTAGGCACACACAGACGCTCATCTGTTCTCCTGATTGGTTAAGGAGATTCTATTTATCTTCCACAGAGAGGTCAAGAGCCCTGGGAAATGGGGGAATAATCAGAAGTGGGGCCATGTCTTCATTATGTCCAAATGAGGTTGAAAGAGATTGGGCAAATACGGCGGTGGTGCACATTCAGCACTTCATATTCATGACCCTATTAAAGTGGTCTGGAGTCATTTTCAGAGCAAATATGATCAGATCTTTCCGAGGCGCTGACAATGATAAGTGTTATTTGAATCTGGACAGAATCATAGTGGGGAAATGAACGTGTATAGTAATGAGATCAGTGTGACAGAGTCACCATGATTGTCATGTAGAACCACAGCTGCCCTTTTATTTTATATTGTATAATCTTTAAGTACAATCTCCATTCGCGCTCTCTCTCTCTCTCTCTCTCTGTGTGTGTGTGTGTGCGTGTGTGTGTGTGTCGCAGCGCCTCCAACCAACCTTGACTAACAAGCAAATGTTAATTATGAAGGAGATCACAGGCAGGTCACCCAGCACTCTGCCACTAAAAAAGGAGTGAGATGCATTACTGGAGGGCATCTTCAGTGCTGGGGATGTGTATAACACCATCCCATGCCACCTCTCTCTCTCTCTCTCTTTCTCTCTCTCTCGCCCCCCCCCCCCCCTCCTTTACCTAGCACCCCCCACGACATCATCCCTCCTTTCATTTGTTGTTCTCCTAATTTTTTTTCCTTGAAAAACATCTTACGATGCCTATAAGTTTTTATCGCTTTACATTTTGTCTGCTGTCCTGAAGCGCACACGTGTCTAGCGTAAGAAAACTCTGTCATATATTTTATAAAAGCATGTTCCACATCATCGCTCATCATCACTTGAGTTTATTGACGTCCATGCTTTCAGTTTCTATGACGATAATATTCTGTCTGGGACTTCAGTCTGGAGGACCTGTTTGTTTGTGTGGACACATGAATGCAGGAACTGGTCATTCAAACTGATGTGTGGCTCTTTATCACAGTGGCATTGGGCTGTGGCATTTGTGACAATAGGATTTTAGGGCAAAGTATCAAAATAAGACTCCCGTTGCAATGAGACAGAATTATCAGTGTGACAGAGTCACCATGATTGTCATGTAGAACCACAGCTGCCCTTTTATTTTATATTGTATAATCTTTAAGTACAATCTCCATTCGCGCTCTCTCTCTCTCTCTCTCTCTCTCTCTCTCTCTCTCTCTCTATCTATCTCTCTCTCTCTATCTCTCTCTCTGTGTGTGTGTGTGTGTGTGTGTGTGTGTGTGTGTGTGTGTGGGTCGCAGCGCCTCCAACCAACCTTGACTAACAAGCAAATGTTAATTATGAAGGAGATCACAGGCAGGTCACCCAGCACTCTGCCACTAAAAAAGGAGTGAGATGCATTACTGGAGGGCATCTTCAGTGCTGGGGATGTGTATAACACCATCCCATGCCACCTCTCTCTCTCTCTCTCTTTCTCTCTCTCTCGTCCCCCCCTCCTCCTTTACCCAGCACCCCCCACGACATCATCCCTCTTTTCATTTGTTGTTCTCCTAATTTTTTTTTCCTTGAAAACATCTGACGATGCCTTAAAGTTTTTATTGTTTTACTTTTGTCTGTCCCGTCATATATTTTATAAAAGCATGTTCCACATCATCGCTCATCACCACTTGAGTTTATTGACTTCCATGCTTTCAGTTTCTATGACGATAATATTCTGTCTGGGACTTCAGTCTGGAGGACCTGTTTGTTTGTGTGGACACATGAATGCAGGAACTGGTCATTCAAACTGATGTGTGGCTCTTTATCACAGTGGCAGTGGGCTGTGCCATTTGTGACAATAGGATTTTAGGGCAAAGTATCAAAATCACACTCCCGTTGCAATGAGACAGAATTATTGTGTCCAGCAAACAATAATCCTGAGTCACGTCAATGCCAAGGTTCTTTTCTTTTCGTTTGTAACCCCCCCGTCCCCCACCCCGCTACCCCCCCGGCTTCTTCCTGACCCCCCCTGCTGCTCTCTCCTCCCTCTCCCTCCTTCTCTCCCACACATACACCCCTCTGCTCTGCTCTATACCCCCTACCTCTTACCCCACCCCCAGGCCTTGCCCCAGAGCACATTGATTCTGCTGTATACCTAATTACTGCTCATAATCTATTCATTTCACCACTGCCAAAGAGGGCAGCAGCTGTCACACAACACAGCACCGGGGGACTGGAGGAGGGCTGGTGGGGCTGGAAACTGTGACGAGGGTGATGATTTAAACTTGGCGGAAAGGGACTGATGGAGGCATTGATGACAGCCACCGCTCCAAAGGCTTCATGCTGATCATGTTTTGCTCATGTGTTTTTGTGTGTTTTGTGCAGCTCGGGGTTGCACGTCAAGTCGTCGCTGATCTCAGAGCTGCTGCTGAGCAGATTTATGCTGGTGGAGATAAAGTGTGTTGTTTTGGCAGTTTGAGGCGAAAGGGCAAACACACTGTGCGCTAACACCCGAAGATTGTTGAGAAGTGATAGCTCACTGGTTTTAGAGTCGGACCCCGCGATGTGCACTCGCTGCCATTTAACCTCTGAGTTTCCAGCCTGGACATGAACACTCCGTATAAACAGTGTTCGTATGCACTGATGTTTCTTGGAAACCATATTAAGCCATAATAACAAAAGACTATTAACAGTTTGAAATGCTGTTTTTTTTTTGTTTAATCTAAGATATACTTTACATCATCCTGAAAAAGTAGTGGGGTGATTAACTGAAAAACTATCATTTCATTTCATCATCCCATCGTTTGTTGTTGTTGTATGTGTCTGAAAAAATCTGAAAAGTTTACCAGCGAAATGTGAATTCCTACTTGAAGTCATTGTTGTATTTTCACTCATAATATATATTTTTTTATATTGTGGATAACAGACCAGACAGAAATATAGAGAGACATTATTTACTGCATAGTTACAGGGGAATCAGGTTGTAGAACCGGTCGGCATCATGCAGGTAGAAAAAACTACATTTAAACAAAGTAAGTGGAACTTTATTCTTCAGCTGCATAGTGTCAGCGTTCACTCCACCTTCACTCTGGAGTCAACAAACTCGCATCGCTTTACAACAGACGTTCTCTAAAACACAGGAGAAAAAAAGAACAGGGAAATTGGATTAGCAAAAATGGCCAAAAGTTCATCAGACAAAAAAACGGCGAACAGTTTGAGTCAGCAAAAATAAACTAATGAAGTTTTAAAGAAAGAAAGAAAGAAAGTGAGAACAAATCAAAGTTTCTCTCCCTTGTTGTTACGCCCTGTCTCCACCAAGCATCTATCTATCTATCTATCTATCTATCTATCTATCTATCTATCTATCTATCTATCTATCTATCTATCTATCTATCTATCTATCTACCTACCTACCTACCTATCTATCTATCTATCTATCTATCTATCTATCTATCTATCTATCTATCTATCTATCTATCTATCTATCTATCTATCAACAGATTAAATATTTACATGTAAAAAATGCTGCTACTTCTGTCCTTATATCTGCTTACAAGAGCAACAGTAGTCGACTTATTCTGTACACACCTCAGCTCCGTTTGCAAATGTGAACATCTTGACAGGTGTGCAGTACCTGACAGTTCCCACTGAGGGTTTGGTCTAGACCTTTTTTCGCTTTGCCTAGAAAGTGCTGCTCTGTCACTCGTGTCACATTGTCAGACAAGACCTGTAATAGCGAGCGCGTTGCCGCTGAGGCCACGAGGCAACATGGCAAACACAACCACAGAGACGCACCTTCTCAGGCCGCCCAGGGGTAATCAGCATCTGTTTGTTTAATCTGCGTAATCTGCTGGTGAGCTCCACTGGGCGTGCCTAATTAGCAAAATTAATTTGTTAAGACATTAGTGTTGTTAGAGATGGCCAAATGAAGCCACACTGTTTGATGCTAATGGCGCTGTGGATCTGGCTACCCGTGTTACCTCAATTAGACCCATCTTTGATATCTGCCTTTATTTCTCTCATTTGTTGTCCCCTCTCTTTCCTCCCCCCTTTTCATCTCTCCTCTCCCCCCTCATTATCACTGTCAGATTTCGGTAATCGTGAATTACTGCTATTGTATGACAGCGGGGATGGGGCATGGGGGAGAGCAAGGCTGTGAAACTCCTAATCATAACCCGAAAAAAAAAAGAAATTCAATTAGGGTGCACGCTCCAGCGCATCCTGCACAACCATCACTGTTATCATCACCATTACACCGGCAACGTGCGTGGTGCGTGGTGTGTGTCTGTGTCTGAGAGCAGGAGCATTTCTTCCAGTGTGTTGGCGGGGTAATTAGTCTCCCGTACGCCGTACCCCTCACAAGCCTGTTTAAGGGTTAATGAGGCCCCAGCAGCTTCTCAGCATGGGCTGGGGATGGGGTGAGGGAGCTGGGGATGGGGGGGTGTTATGTCTGTGGGTCGGGGTTGGTGCAGGCCGAGCTTCAATGAGAACCCACCCATAGGACTTCCCTTTGAAGTGTCAGCGGGTCCCCCCTTGTTCCGGGTGGCTCCTGTTTCATTTGTCTGAGTGGCAGCATAAAATATAGATGAGCAGCCAGACGACACAATCCATGCACCCCTCCGCCAAAATACCCCTCCCTCACACATCCCCACATCACTCCACCCCCACCCTTGACATTATTTACAGATTAACCAACGCCTCCCTGTCACCCGATAATGACCTCCCTTTCTCCTCCTAATCTGTCTTTGGAAAGTGGCAGTAAAATTAGGGTGGGGTTTTTTTAGCCTAATGTTAACAATAAATTAACTATTTTAATGTAGAATGACGCCTTAATGCAAACTCTTGTATAAGGTAATGTTGCTACAGTCAAAGTTCACAGTGAGCATTTGCTACGTTTGCCCCGAGGTGGGGTTTTGTAATGAGCGGTAATGCAATCGAAGGCCGAGTGATACTGCAGCCTTGGGGATTTGTAGTTGTGGACTCCATTGTGGCCCCACTGTATTTCATCTTTCCTGGTCCCAGTGGGATGTCCAGTGGTCCATTTGAACACCACCTCTAGTGAAGGGAGAGCCTTCATCAGCTGCGCCCAGAGACAATAAAGGCCACATTGGTCTCTGGTAGATTATAAAACCATGACAAGTCAGAGAGAAAAGGTTCAATTTGCCAGCAGCAAACTCACCCCAAGCTAAAGATAAGGTTTGTCGCCATAGTTAAAAAAGGTGTTGTGGTCTTAGTTTTATGAGTTTTTATAGCTACATTTTCACTTGGACAACATCAGAGTTGCCCTTTAAACACAATGCTCACAAGCCAACAGTCTATAAGTCACTCACAAAGCAACTGAGCTGAGTTTGGGATAATGTTATACCATTAGTCAGCCAAATGTCTTTTTCCTAATGAACTGGTGTAAACAGCTTCTACTATATCTTCCGGGTGGCAAAAACACACAGTGTTGATAATTTAGGTTATTCGTCACTAAATTTACGGACTACTTCAGACCCCTTTAGCACCTGTTTCTTTTTCACCATGTAAAAAATCTGGCCACTTTTTGGACAAACTCAAGCTATTTTCATCAGAGAACATCACCAGCACTGCTCCTCGATCACAAGGACATGAACTCAAGGGGTGGTGCCTGGGTCAGGCATGCAGGACCCTGGACATGACAAGAAACAATAATGTGTGGTCACATGAAGGCTGTGAAGAAGAGTGATTTGGCCAATTCTGCAACACCCTATGTTCTCCCAGTGTGACCAGACATTATCTGGACGTTTGACCAGGCGGCTGCCAGGAAACGTTCTGAAACCTGTCCAGATTTTAATACATGCCAGTTCAAGTCCAAATTGTTTCGGTCTTTCATGCACTTTATGTAAGTTGGACATGGACATTGAGACACTATATGTCTTCTTGAATTGGTCAATTGATGTTAAACGAGTGACAAACCGCTGACAAGCAAAAATCACAAATCCTTGTGTTACTTTGTTGCAACGAAATGTCGCAAGGAAGTCAGCTAGCGTTCATAATGTTTCAAACGGTGCAATTTAATGTATTATATTGAAGTGACAGTCCAATTTATCTGTACTCTAAAACATCAAGTTTACGTGCATTTTACAAATCCAATTCCACCTGTTCATATCTTCAAAAAAGAACCCGAAACTGAATTGTACAGCCAGAGTCCCTGGATGTTAATGTCTTTGCTTGTCTTTATTTCCGTAGGCTGCATCAATCAAAGGAAAGTTAGAGAAGAGCATTAATATGTCCTCATGATGACAAAACGCATTAGAGTCGGGAGGGACCACATTTCATTACAGACTACAGGGACCTCTAATTTCATTCCAGTCCACTTTGGGGAAACTACAAAATGTTATTACGTTCAGCGGGTGTATGAAACATTACATAGCCACTATTTATTTTCACTTTATTTGCTTAAGTAACACAGGGGTATCTACAGGTAATTGTTTTAGGCTTGAGAGAATCTCTGTACATAATAAATCATCTTTTTCTCCTCCGGCCTCCAGGGAACCTTGACACCAGCCAACTTTAAATGGTTTCCATTGGAGCAACTCCACTCTTCTCCAGTCACTTTAGAAAACTTTCTCATCCCAATTACTTTTTTTTTCGTTGGAGCAGGTTATTAAAGCAGCAGGGAGATTGCACTGACCTCCGTCTTACTTCGCATGTTTGCATCAAGAGTGGAAATAGATAGCCGAGTGGCCTGCCTGTCGACAAGGTCGGTTCTAATTACTGGATGCATTCTTCATGTGACGCAGGAAAATGGTATTATAGGAGATTAAAGACAGCATATAGATATTAGAAATTAGAAAAGTCATCCTCGAGAACGCGTTTCCTTTGTTACATGTGATCTATCACAGCTTTTTAAAGGCATCACGTAAATTTCATGTTGCCTGGTTATAAGAGAGTATGATGAAACCGAATAAGAATAATTGGAAAATCCATTCTTTTCAGTTCTACCTTTTCAGCAGAATACAAAATAGAAAATAGTCTTGATAAGGTTTGGTTATCGCTCTTTGAAAAAATTCACAAGAACCCAGGCACACAGACTCAGCCGTCACCGGCACCAATTGAGCGGCAATTACAATTACGATAACAATTTTGTTTCCTTGCTTAAACTTTGAAGAGGGTACGAGAGCTGACAGAGGGACAGGGGGTGGAAATGAAAAGGAGGAGGAGGGGACTTAATCTCAAAATTATTATATCTGGACTACTGACTCTTCAAGGTTTATCAGATTGCTTTTCCTAATCATTGCACGCGGCGTATGTTTGATCTCCATGATGAACAGATGATTAGTTTTTCATGAAACCATTCAGGCAAAACGCTCCGACATGAGCTGTGGCGAGACGCTGTTGATTTAGCTGTTTGGGAGGCAGCGGGCCCCCCTCCGTCTACCAGCACGCTAGCCTGAGCACGGGCCCACATGGGAGTAGGGATGGGTCATGCAGGGTCAAGTCTATGGGTAATGATATATCACCTGCCATATATTTAAGGTTTTGCTAATTCTCCGCTCAATTATGACCACTGCTTTGCCCTGTTGGCCTTGGAAGCGATGAGGCGACACAATCAATTTGAGCAGGGGTATACATTTTTGGCAGGGAAATGACACCATCCGGATTGTGCAAATCACAGGCGATCAGCCCAGATGATCCCCCAGTGTTGACTTGCATACACAATCATGGTAGTGATCTGGCAGAGGGAGGGTGTACAAACTCATCCAAAGTGAGTGACATGCAGATACTTCGAGAATACTGCAAGGAGCCAACAACTGGTGAGTTAGTCTGCTAGCTGAAGAGCTGATGGTTAAAAAAAATAAAATATCATATTCCATACATAAATATTACATTACAGTCATTTAGCAGACGCTTTTATCCAAAGCGACTTACAATAAGTGCATTCAACATTGAGATATAACCCAAAAAAAATATAAAACATTTGTTTTGGAGAAAACAAAGTCAAGCAGATTACATGGTGGTGAAGCCCAGAGTGTTAAAGAGATACATACTAAAAACTGCCACTTTATAATATGAGGAGAATATTCCAGTATAATGATGTCCAGCATTAGAGCATTATGAACTAGCTCCAGAAAATCGTACTTTTTATTTCAGCTGCATCAGTTGACATAAAAAGTAAGATTCACCAGACCCTTTGACTTTGACTGGATAACTTCTCCCTGAAATGCCTCCTCAACGCTCCTCACATAAACTCATGTAACCTTGGTGTGCGAGGCTCCAGCGCTCAACATCTCGGCATAATAAGATGACAGCTCGTGTGAGCTGAGCGAGGGGGATGAAACAAAGGTGAAATGGCTTATTTAACCAACGGAGAGCTAGGAACTGCAGGGGGGGTTCAGTTCCCCATCAGTAACTTTGTTCTGCTCGGTTAAAGTAGAGGGGAGACAGGCAGTTGCTCCAGACACAGCAGACAGGACGCAACCCTGATATTGTGAGTGTGTGTGTGTGTGTGTGTTTGCACACACCCACCCGCACACACACACACATGTGCACGTGCATACGTACACACCCTCACAAAACAGTCATAGAACGACTGTGATAGTTCCATAGCAAGAGTCATAAAATGATTCAGCAACACCGTGAGCTTTGTTTTTATTGGAGCCAATTTACTAGCAGAGGAGAGTTCAGCCAATCTTTAGGGACTGTGTGAAAATTATTAGGTGAAGCCAGGGCCTCAACAAAATGGGAGGATTATGTTTTTTTTCTTTATTGATGAGATAAGAGAAAGGCAAAAAAGGGAACTATAGAGTTCAGCCACCTTTCACTCCTGTTTTTTGTACTGTGTTTTTTGTACAGCGATTTTGATACAGTTATTTGAGACTTTTTTGACTCATGGCCTTTAATGGGACAATAACGAGACAACTTATTTCTCTGCATTAAAGATGTGCATACTTTTCTTTATTTGCTGTAATGCATTGTATAGATTGTCCAGTTACCATAAAACAAATGTAGTGTTATTGCTCTGGGTTTTGTTCAGATGCCTTTTATTGAGCTGCTTTTTGAACATATAGCCTATACATACATATATACATGTATACATACATATAAGTAAATCTACAGGCACATTACATAGATAAACGAATGTCTCTGCGAGCATTTTTCGTTTTAGTTGTAGTACAGTATTCCATTCTTCAGTGAGTCCAGCAGCTACACAACTCATTGTTTTCATAGGTACTCTACCAGGATGAGGGGGAAAAAAACTAACAAGCACTTGTCAGTTCTCACCTGTCACTCTCCTGACAAGCCACTCTTGTGGACTTCTCCCCTTCTCCTCTTATCTTGCCTCTCTCTCACCTTGCAGTCACCTGAGAGAGAGCAATTCATTGCATTTGTATGTGTGTACACGCGTGAACGTGCTTGTGTATGGGTGTGTGCATGTGTGTGTGTTTGCGTGCCCGTGCCCGTGCCTGTGTGTATACGCGTGTGCTTACATGTGTCAGAAACTCAACATGATCTTGTCTCCGGTGAAGGCCTTGGATCACCCAGCCCTGCTCACTCCAGACCTGACAGTGCAGCTGAACTAATCAATATCTCTCTGCAGTCAAAGGTGGGTTCTGCCATGAGGCCGCAGGGGTGCACTAATTGATGGAAACTCACCGCCGGCTAGCTCCATGCCCTGCGGCGCTGGAAGACGGCAAGCTAGGGCCTTCCAACCAGAATGGAAAGGGAAATAGAGGACAGAAAAGGCCGAGATCATAATCAGGACAGAGAAAGCTGTTTCGTTTTTGTCACGTTTACCTGTGTGGCACAGTGTGATTTTACATACATGGGACACGCTGCTCGTTCAGCGCAGATTCTTTACGCTTTGGCAGTTTTTGGCTGCCATGCTGGTCTTCTTCAGGTGGACTGGAATAGAAACAAAAACAATGGCAATTCAGTTTTATTTTTGTTATATATATTTTTAATTAGAGATAGATAGATAGATAGATAGATAGATAGATAGATAGATAGATAGATAGATAGATAGATAGATAGATAGATAGATAGATAGATAGATAGATAGATAGGTACGTGGGTACGTAGGTAGGTAGGTAGGTAGGTAGGTAGGTAGGTAGGTAGGTAGATAGATAGATAGATAGATAGATAGATAGATAGATAGATAGATAGATAGATAGATAGATAGATAGATAGATGTTATAAAAGTGTTCTAATGGAGTCTATAAACGGTTTCAGTGACTTTTTCGCCATATGAATTATCACATGTAGATGAATCACCAGTATCACAGTTTTCAGCCAAGAGGAAAAAAACAAGTGTCCCGAAAGAAATAAAAGATCATTTGAGAGAATGCCCACTGACTTGCCTCTTGTTAAGAATATATTGTTATGGCGCAGACTAAGCACGACATGATAATTACCATCAATAATTGAGCAAGGGGAAATGGCAGAAAGAGCAGCATTCACTGCTGGCTAAATGTGCCTGAGAGATGCTGAGATGGACAGTCTGGCTAGCTCGCTAATTTGGCTCCTTTTTATGTGGCACTGAAGATTATCTTTATGTTTCCACCCGCTTAGCTTTGGCTCTTATGGAACCTGGGAAGCAAACGCGTAGTATTTCCTGTCATTGCCATTTATCAAGTGTTTGGCCGCGCGTATCGATCCCAAAGAGCATCACAACACAACAACACAAAGGGAAATGTCTGAAATGCGAGTGTCATCCTGTACGTTACGCCAGACCCATTTGAGAATAAGAGCCTTTGACTTTGACTCATATTATCATAAATCTGTGACGAAAAGGTTACAGGAAGGAAAAGCAGAGCCATAAATCAAATACTCATTACTTCAATAATTAAGCACGTTTATACCTGTAATTCTGTATCACCCCATGTTTCTAGGAGCAAACAACAGAAAAAGAAGTGACACATGTATCTTTTTCCTTCTGTGTTGTGTTTTGTGCTGACGATTACCTTCATAGAAATCTTGAAACCAAGATAACCTTAAAGCAAAGTTGGCTGGAGGGCCGTTTTTGGCACGAGCTGTTGCTTGTGTGTCTTTGTGTATTTCAGACGGAGCTTGTCTCTCTTGCAGTCTGATCATGCCTGTGAGTAACGTGATCAGCAAAAAAAAAACCTGGAAAACTAACCTTGAGATATGATGCACAGTCAGGCTGAAGCTCCTACAACACTGATTGCTGCAATTTTTTTTCAACCTTTGAAAATATATATAGTCTTTATAATTAAATTTGATTAAATATGTTTTCATATTAAATTGAGCAGCGCCAACAATGCACTTTACGCAAAGCATTTATGGGTTTAGATGTGAGGTTTTTCATTAACGCATACGATTAAGACGAAACAAAAATTGTTGAGCAGCCATAATGCAGCCTGTGTGGAAAAAGACTTGTGAGTCTCCCACAACAAAGAAAGTTCAGAGACATTATTGACTGAAAACGATAGGCAAACTCCCCCAGGAATAAGGTGCACTTTCCAAAATGTAAATCAGGCCTTCGCAGAGACACACAAGCCTCTCTCTCCCCTGCTGCTCCGAAAGCTTTGCCATTCACCTTTAAACAGCAGAACAATAATCAATGGAGCATTATTAATGCTGAAATAAATCACGTGCCCTCCTGACGTACCCCGCTGAGTATAAAGCAACTGAAGTTATGTAGCCCATGCAGTGGGTGTACATTACATGGTATAAAGGTAAACCTGTCTGTAAAAAAAATATATACAGTATATATATATATATAATTTGTGTCATCAACCACAATCTGGCACTTTTCATTCAGACAACTTATTATTTTCATTGATCCTGAACTATTAATATAGATCAGATGCTCCTGCGGTGTGTGATACATTCAATACACCCTCAGTAGCTTCCTTCTCTCCATGTTTTTTTTTTTTTCTGAATCCCAAAGGTTCATGGGTTCTGGTTTTCAAAAATTTCAGTCTTGAGACAGAGGAGCGTCATGTATGTACGCTTCAATCTTTAATAAGCCGCCTTTCCTCACTGTGCTACACAGCAGCCCTCGCGCCATCCCTGAAAGATCCTGGTGTGAATTTTTCATAACCCATGTCTCTGTTGCTTGTTCATGAGCTCTCTCAATACACAGAGGCCTATTCCTTCCATGGAGTACAGCCCAGCGTATTTATTGGACATTAGCAGTATGCGAGTGGAGCGGCGGCGCTCGGCAAGAGGAAGAAGGAAAAGAGCGAGTGGTCTCCTTCATTACAGGGGCCAGATATAAATCAAACTAATTATGGAGCCACTACTGTATCAAACCCATAGAGGGGAAATGAAATGATCAGACGCAGGTCGCAGCTTAACACAGAGCCAGTTAATGAAAATATTAATTACCTGATGATATACTGAGCACCCCCACCACCGCCCCCCCACCCCCATACGTGTCTGTCTCTCTTTAAGTCCCTACCACAGAGAGCATTTGTTTTAATTGAGTAATAATAAGACTGCTACATTTGGCTGAGTCACTTGATTTGAGTGGGTAATTGACCAATAAAGGCTCATGATAGCCAATTATAAATCCAATGTAGCGCTAATTACTTAGCAACTCCAAAGTATCTGACTAATACCGAGAACATTACACTTCTGTGCAGATGGTTATCTTAAAAGTCGTAAAATGAAAGCCAAGTGAGTTCACCGAGAGAGTTTGATCCGCAAGACAGATATTAAATTAGCTGCCACTGTAGCCGTCTTTCCTCTTTGTCACACACGTGGACGCACTCGCACACACACACACACACACACTCACACACACCTTCAACCTAACATCCCGGTGTAATTTGCTGTTAATATCAGATTTTGGCCTCATGATCGATTTCCTCTGTGTTTTCATTGTGAATTATTCAGTGGTACACTTTATCTCCTCACCTTCCCTTCTCCCCGAACTGCAGCCCCTCTCCCCAGCCCCCACCCCACATTTGTCACATTGGTCAATAAGTGGGTGATATTTGGATCCTGACTGTGTGGGACAGGGTGACTTGTAGGGTGTCGATGTGAGAGTGGGGGGGGCGTGCAGACAGATAATATTGCACAACAGTCAATCACAGTAATTAGAGGAGGTATCAACAGTGGTCTGGTCTGCTGAGGCTTGAGGTGAAGGATGTGCTGAAGTTCATGCTATTCTTAGGACGTGTTGGTTTATTCCTGTGAGTGAATGAATGAATGGGCTGCCGCCTTGTGCCGAGCGTATTTGAGCACGTGATTCATTCACGTCTGCAGCTGGAAAAGTATGACGTGAAAATGTTGATTTGATGTGAAACAAACTGCGTTTGTACAAAAAAAAGGGCAAATGCAACTTGCACAGATCCCGTCAGTAACTGGTTCCTGTACCTCAAACATAATTAGTCATCTCAATTTATCAGCCTGGACGAGGTGACACTTTGAGCCCACCACCTCTCCGGCTCACAGGGAGCCAGTGAATGAATTTTACATAGTTTGTGGCTTTCTTCCATTCGGAGTGACAGGCTAATCAGTACTTTGTCACAGTCAACTCCAGCTCCACCTGTCAAAGCTGTCAGTCTTCTGAGGAGCCCATGCGGTCCCCTGAGTAATAAACTGGTGGAGCTGATTTCACACCGCGTGACCTGCGAGGTGTGAAGTCAGGACGCCGAGGACATAACAATCAATGTCAGAACATGTGGTATTGATGAAAGGTGTCAGAAATGGCTGGAAGTTACACAGGATCCTGCAGGCTGCTTTGTGTCTCCTGGGCCTGATCATGATTAGAACACAACGTATAGTGTGGCGCCGTAAAGCAGAAAGAACAGAGCGGGTCTGCTGGCTGTAGTAGAGACTGTCCTGGTTACTGAGAAGTCACACGAACCTGGTGAATTGGCCTTCAGCAAACAAAACAACAACAAAAAAAACATCAACATCTAGTTGCTATGCTTTTATCCTGCTAAACTCTGCTAAAGAGGATCTCGCCTCACGGCTCACTGCAGCAGAGCAACCAGTGGTGTAGCACTCGTCATCTTGAGTGTTTGTCGGCCTGTCAACTCGTCAGACTCGGGTTGAGGTGCTGATTTAACATCTGTGCCATGAGTCGGATATTCCAGTAAGGGGATCGCGAGGATGATATTCCAGTCTGAGTAACGAGAGGATAATATGGTCACAGAGACAATCAATGGCCAGTAATCCGACCTCTCTTTTTTGTCTCCCTCTCTCAGACACTTGTTTTCTCTTACTGTTGCGTGATGTCTGATGATTCAGGTTCCTCATGAACACCCTCCACAATTAACTGAACAACAGCCATAGACGCTATAGGGACAAAATGCAAATGTTTTTTATTTTGTTAGGGGTTTTTGAGCATTAATGGGAGATGGGTCTCACTGTTTTTGGCACTGAAATTAGACAAAGCTCTGAACCAATTGATCTTTTCGCACAAATACTGTATATGAATATTAATGTATATTTATGGAGAGAGGGATATTTATGTAGCAGGGAAATTGTATGTTGGGCTTTTCTTTGGTTTGTTTGTTTTGTTCGTTGCAGCCATGGGGGCAAAAAAAATCAAATTGCCATCAATCATTCAATTAGACTTCTGTTGTCTTGCTAAATGAGCCGTGGGACTTTGAAGTGGCACAACACAGTGGAGTGTGCGTTTTCAGGGGGAGGGGGGCGGGGGGGAGTCATGAGACTGAGCGAAGATTGTCGGAAAAATGACAAATACATATGCTGCAAGTGCAGCTGCTATTGTACTACTATTTGCATTGTCACTGACATTCAAGAAGACTGCTATTCAGCCAATAAAGTGTTAGTGTGTTGTGTGTGTGTGTGTGTGTGTGTGTGTGTGTGTGTGTGTGTGTGTGTGTGTGTGTGTGTGTGTGTGTGTGTGTGTCTGCATCAACATTTGTTCACCTGCATGCTTCCCAGCTCCAGTTCAGCAAATGAGTTGAAGCAGCCTTCCTGGGAAGTCTTTCCTCTCTACTCCAACAACTCATGAAATATTTAACGTCCCTCGCAGTAACCTCTCTCTCTCTCTCTCTCTCTCTCTCTCTCTCTCTCTCTCTCTCTCTCTCTCTCTCTCTCTCTCTCTCTCTCTCTGACTCTCTCTATTTCTCTCTCTTTCTCTCTCTCCGTCATTCTGGCTGATGGTCACCGGATGAAAACGTCAATGTCCTGTAAAGCTATGCTAGATTTTTCCCCCACCCTCACATACATGTCCATATACAACACACACCCTCACATACATGTCCACATACAACACACACCCTCACATGCATGTCCATATACAACACACACCCACACATACATGTCCACATACAACACACACCCTCACATGCATGTCCATATACAACACACACTCTCACATACATGTCCACATACAACACACACCCTCACATGCATGTCCATATACAACACACACTCTCACATACATGTCCACATACAACACACACCCTCACATGCATGTCCATATACAACACACACTCTCACATACATGTCCACATACAACACACACCCTCACATGCATGTCCATATACAACACACACTCTCACATACATGTCCACATACAACACACACCCTCACATGCATGTCCATATACAACACACACTCTCACATACATGTCCACATACAACACACACCCTCACATGCATGTCCATATACAACACACACTCTCACATACATGTCCACATACAACACACACCCTCACATGCATGTCCATATACAACACACACTCTCACATACATGTCCACATACAACACACACCCTCACATGCATGTCCATATACAACACACACTCTCACATACATGTCCACATACAACACACACCCTCACATGCATGTCCATATACAACACACACTCTCACATACATGTCCACATACAACACACACCCTCACATGCATGTCCATATACAACACACACTCTCACATACATGTCCACATACAACACACACCCTTACATACATGTCCATATACAACACTCACCCTCACATACATGTCCATATACAACACACACTCTCACATACATGTCCACATACAACACACACCCTTACATACATGTCCATATACAACACTCACCCTCACATACATGTCCATATACAACACACACCCTTACATACAAGTCCATATACAACACTCACCCTCACATACATGTCCATATACAACACACACCCTCACATGCATGTCCATATACAACACACACTCTCACATACATGTCCACATACAACACACACCCTTACATACAAGTCCATATACAACACTCACCCTCACATACATGTCCATATACAACACACACCCTCACATACATGTCCATATACCACACACACCCTCACATACACATCAATATACAATACACACACCTTCACATACAGTATATGTCTAGTAAAATAGACCCAATGCACACGCTCACATAGTGTATATGTCCATATACAATACACACCTCACATACATGTTCTGTACAACACACACACCCTCACATACAGTTCCACTCTAAGCCACTATATGGTGATTGCAGCCTGGGTACGTGCACATACTGAGGGAGCTGGATACAAATTTGACACCCAGCCGATCGGCAGCTGCCGGCTGTTTAATCAACACTGATAAATATTTGATGGCGTGGCGGCGGGCAAACGGTGGCCGACACTCTCCTCATTATCGAAGTCCATGTGTACAGAGAAAGATATTCAATATCTGCCGATGGGGGGACTGGCCTCTCTCAGCCATATGAAATGCCCTCACAGGTCCTGAACGAAAAACTAGATGTTATATAGGCTCTAGTGGTGCTGTAAAAGAAAATTATCAAGTCTACGGAGAAGTGGGGGGAAAAAATAAAAATAAGCAATAACAGAGAATACGGGCCTATAGTGTAATTACTAAGAATTAGAGGAGCATTTGAACATTTAAAAGTCACAACACTGCAGTTTTTTTAATGAGTTATGATACCTTGGTGTGAACACTTAACAACATATGTGAGCAACATCCCCACACTGTTATTATACTTCATATAATAAAAGTGCAAACATTTCTGCAGAACGCTAATGTGGCAGAAATTACTTTAGCTAGCCGCTAAAAAAAACAGTAAGTAAACTAATTTAAATTTTGGGGGGGGAAATTGAAAAATTTATTGTTTTATCACCACAGGAGAGAGGAGAATCTTTGAATGAATCAACTGTCTCTGTTGATGATTGAGGGAATAAAATACCTTTTGTTTGTCATTCAATTTAAAAAATTAGACCAAGCTCAAAGACAATACAGCCCGTCTCAGAAAGGGCCATATCATCAAGAACCTCCCATCTGTCTGTTAAAAACATAACCTGAGCTGTGCTTCAGCCTGTCATCGCCATGAACTTTGAGGCTTGTTGAAGATGCAAACTCTTTCTACATGTTGTTTTACATGTGTGGCATCAAAGGCACTGAATGACAGTTAAGACCCATGCATGGGCTCTATTTGCTCAATCTGGATCATGAAAAAAGAACTGAAGAAGAACATGTTTCTGTTTTATAATGGAAATATACGTTGGACTACTGTGTCAAGTTATCATTTTAATTCTCTACAATTTGATTGTTCTCATTTTGTAACAGTATTTGCAGACAATTCGGTTTAAGTCTTTAGGATTTATATGTTTAGGATTTATATGTTTCCATAAGAAACAACGTAGACATATACATACATACATACATACATACATACATACATACCCGCATACACACATACATCTAAAGGCAAAATATTTAAACATTTTTTATAAGATCACATTAAATTAAAGGGACATACTACCCATTTATTAATTAGCCTCAGAAAAGGTTGGGCCATGACTTGAATTCTGGTTGCCTAATTTACAATGGCAACACTTCTCCTCATATAGAATCGGTCTTTTCCCTTGTTTCCGGCTGCAGCCCCCCCCCCCCCCCCCCCACCCCCACCCCCCACCCGGTTGTACCACGCACCTCCTGCTGCACGTGCAGGTAATGATGACAGGGAAATGGGTTCAATGCAATGGTTCAATGAGCACCCACCCCGGGGCCATGACAGCTCTTAAGAGGCGGGAGTTGGGAAATAAATGACATTTAGGGAATAAGGCACATTTTGCATAAAGTGACATTTAGCTGGCAAGGTGTAATTTTTGAATGAGGTGAAACATCCCGCAAAGAACCAACGCAGACATTGACAAGTGTTTTGATGTTTTAGCGCTACACTCTATCAGTATGAATGTCAAACGGTGCAGGGGCCATGTGACTAGAGGGTTAAAACATAGTTTGTAGCTTTTTTGTGAATACTGGAAGTCTCGATTGCAGTTTTTGCAGGTCTGTTTTTTTTTTAAGTCATGCATGGTGACCAAAATGAAGCTACAGAGAGATAGAGTGCCATGTAGTTGTAGGCCGTTTGAATGTTGGATGTGTGTTGCTAACTCACCGGGAAACATGGACCAGTAAAAACTGGTATGTAATTTGTGATACATTCTGGACCAATAACCAAAAAAAAGTTGAAGAGAAATTTGAAAACTGCAGCAGATGGTGAATTTGGACAGATGAAGGAGTGCAAATAAACAGCTTTATGGAGGCACACTGCAGTTACTGCTCGTTCAGCTATGCAGTGCTGGACCTTTTTAATGAATTTCAATAAAGTACGGAAAACTCAATTTGGCATTCTACAGGCCTGAGCTGTTCAACTAGTTTGGATAACACAGAAGCATAAAGCTAGTATTGTATATCATTTTGTTTGTTTCCCTGGTCAAAAGACAAAAAGTGACACTCTCCAGGCTGCTGTGCAGTTGCGTTATCTGGTTGTCTTTTAGTCTTTAGTGATGACTTTCGTTTAATAGTCTAAGGATTCAACGGGAATAATGCTTAGGTTTGTAAAACCCAAAGATGTATGTTTTTAAAGATAACTGAAATGTTTTACATCGTGTCTTCTTCTAATTTCATCCTCCATTTCTCCTCTCGACTACAAAAAAAAACTTTTTGGAGTCTTCCAGCTATAGTTTTTTGTAAACAAACGCTTTAGCAAGAAGATGTGTGCTGACAGACTTTGATCTGTGTGTTTGTGTGTGTGTGTGTGTGTGTGTGTGCGTGTGTGTGCGTGTGTGTGTGTGTGTGTGTGTGTGTGTGTGTGTGTGCTCCATACAAATAACGAATCTGTTTTGTGCTTTTTGGTATGCAGGCAACCTGCATACACAAGCATCCATACCCATTTTTTATCTGTCAGTAGCTACATGACAAGAGGTCAGCCCCTCAAGATCAAATATTTTTCTTACTAAATGACGGATTTATTAGACAAATAAGTTGTTCGCCTGACTCTGAACCCTCTGTGATTGAAATATACCCCTGTGTCAACAGCATCGCCTCTCAAACCGGGTCCCGGGCGATGGAGGTCTGCCACAGCGGATTACTGAGCAAATATGAGTGGGAAATGAGTGCAGATCTGGGGGATCTACCCATCCACATCCCCGGTTTGACATTTCCGTCCAAAGGCCAAACTCCCCGCGCACTGTTAGATCAACGGAGCCCACGCGGGGATCTTTTGTTTTTTTTGTTTTAAGTTACCGCAGATGCAGGAATGTGAGAAAAACACGAATATAAGCCAATTCGAACATCAACGCACAAAGCGCGCGCTCTCCATCTCTTCTTACCATCCATTGTGATGTTGTAATAATTAACATTGTAATTACTGATGATCTAATCCATCTTAACCTGGGCGCCAAACAGCTGCGATTAGAGGAGGCCAGCTCCCTTCCCTCCACAGCTGTGGTTAAAAAAAAAAAGTCGTAAATCTACGCGTCTGCGTTACCATAACGATGAAATCATTATTTGGCGACGCGGTGTCAGAAACTTTCTCATCTCGTCTGTCAGGAATCCAATTTCCTTTTATTTACATCCACAGTATAGATTAATTACTCCCATGACTAGTAGCCTGAAGGAATTAAGTTATGAGATCCTTGGTAGGATCCATGATTAATCCAATGCGGCCCATGCAAGAGTACGATGGGGGGAGGCAGGAAGGCGAGGAGAGCAGATATTTAATACATTAAATCGATGGCAAATAGTGTTAAATAATAATAATAATAATAATAATAATAATAATAATAATAATAATAATAATGATAATGATAATGATAATAATAATAATATACAATTGTTATAATAATACATGGTTATTATTGCAGACTTTTAATTGTTTTTGTTC
This sequence comes from Trinectes maculatus, assembly GCA_016785345.1. Taxonomy (NCBI): domain Eukaryota; kingdom Metazoa; phylum Chordata; class Actinopteri; order Pleuronectiformes; family Achiridae; genus Trinectes; species Trinectes maculatus. The sequence goes on from JAFBJQ010001247.1 coordinate 211,111, forward strand.
AGTTTGGAACTTATTATTACTGGTGGATGGCTCAGACAAGACAACCAGAGCATCGTGGGATGGGACGAGAAGAGGTGGTTGGGGTTGATGGGGGGAGTCACCTAAATAACCCACACATAAATATAAGGGAGAGGCCTTTTCAGGCCCAGGCAGTCGAGTTGCCAATACGATCAGGCAATACTGCGAGACCACTATCGATAGAGCTTTAGGGGTTATGATATCGGTGAAGTTACTGATGAAATATCACTCTGATTAATAGAGGACTCTGTCGTAACGGGCTGACATATGGTAGGCGAGGCAGCTGGGGACTGTACCTCAGGCATCCCCTACGGCCATTAACATATTAGAGGCTATTGAGCAGGCAGACAGTCCGACTTCATCCAGCGCCCCTGTGCAGAGAGACAGCACCCCAGAGCTGTTTGATATAGGCTTTCAATAATGCATCACTCCTCGCTCCGCCAACGGAGCTGTTCGTGGTGCTGAAATTATTGCCATGTGGCGCGTGTGGTGCCGCGCGTGGAGCGTGCTCAGTGCCAGCGGTGTTGTGTTACTCTCGGTGGGTTGTGTTGGATGGTGAAACTTTGAACCCATCGGATTAAAAAAAAAACAGATAGATAGATAGATAGATAGATAGATAGATAGATAGATAGATAGATGGATAGATGGATAGATAGATAGATAGATAGATAGATAAATAGATAGATAGATAGATAGATAGATAGATAGATAGATAGAAGAACTCTTTCGACGTTAAAAGCCTGAGCTGCGGTTAAGAAATATACATTTTTGAGGCATAAAATTCAGGAGCTTTCTGACAACAACATTAAAAAAAACAACCAACGTCCACGCACTTGTCTTCTATTCCGGTATCATGTTTCTTTGCGACCGCGTGTCAATCCCAAAAAAAAAACATATCTAACGTTTAAAAATCATGTTTTCGGCCAAATCCAGAAAATAACCACAGTCAACGATGAACCATTCAAATCAAACTGAAATGGTTTTACTCACAGATGAAGGAAAGCCTCACTCCTCTGTCCATGAAACCAAACAGCTAAAGAGAAGCAGGAAGGAGCAGCCTCCTCTGCTGTCTAACTACACGGCTCCCTTCATCCGCCTGCTGCTCCCCATGAAAGCCACGATAGCTCTGAAAATATTGCGTTTTATATCAGCGCGTCGTGATTAATATTGCATCACCTGCATTTAGAATTTAATTTTTTATCCACGCGGCGGAATGTGTGGTGTGCAGCCGCCTGGGAGAGCACAGGGAGAAGAACAGAGGCGTGTGGAGGATGGCGGTGGTCACAACAGTGGTCCATTAAAATGAGCAGATCAACTTCTTTCCTTCTTTCTTAATTCTCTCTCTCTCTCTCTCACTCCACCGCTTTAATGTAGCTGCTGACTTATTCTCACTCTGCTGTGAAACTTCATTAGATGCTGTCAGTTTGGCCTGTGTCAACAAAGTAAAGGGCGGTAACTTTGTCATAGTTAAGAATGCCATATGAACCGTTGTCTCATTAGACAGTCTGTATTCTCCTGTAATTAATCCCCAGTAAATGTAGTAAACATTAAAATGCACTGGCAACCAAAACACAACGGATCAATTACTTACAGTCGACCCCACTAGTGCGACCACTTAACATCAATTATAACGGTCTAAAAAAAACGTATGTTGTAATGTATTAGTATTTTTACTAATACTTTAGTCTTATTACTATACTAATTGTTATTATTATTATTATGAATTTTAGTTTTTATTTTTATTGTGTTGTTGTTGTTACAGAGCATTTAAAATATTAAAGTTAGAAATAAGGTACTACATTTAGAAACGAGAACAAAAACAAAAGTACTTCATGCTGCCAAATTAGGTCAACTCACCTGACCATAAATCAAAACAAAATGTGAACATTCGATATTAATTGTTGTTACGTATATCATTATTTATATTTAGGAAAAGTTGTATCTCGATGGAGCACATCCAAGCAGAGCTGGTCAAATTCAATACTACATGATTCCAAACTGTCAACTAAACAACGTCTCCACTGACACCGAGTCCCAGTGACAGTCTACAACCACAGCAATATTTATGCATATTTTAATTAGCTCAGTAATTAGAACCAATGCCGGGCCAATCACGACCAGAAAAGCATCGTTTTCTTTTTTTTCTTTCAATTTATTAGAAGATTGCTGGAACACACCTCCCTGTTGGATTTGGCTTACAGGATGAACAGTACCAATGAAAGGAAGAGGACAACAGAGGAGACTGGAGAAGTTATGAGAGCGGGAAGGAGACAGTGGGACATTTTCCACGATGCACATGTCGCCGCACTCTTTTGTAAACATACTTGTGCACAAAGTAAAAATATTACTTACACAACGGTTTTCCGCAACAATTAACACGACAAACAACGTGGTGATCTTAATGTGAAAACAGGCATTTAACAGTGACTTACACCATCCACAAAATAAGGTCTATCAGTAGACAGCTCTACTGTGATTCTTTTCCCCCAATGCATAGAGTGTTTGCACTGCAAACTACATTTTAGGGTGTTATTTTATTTTATTTTTATTTTTATCTTCACTGTGATCTCTCTCCTTAGATGAAGCGGACAAGGCTTTCGTGCTGGTCTGTTGGAAACTTTTGCTTGAGACGCCAATGGTGTCGATATAGATCCAATAATTGATTCACCTCTGATCAGCAATAAAGTCAAGTCTGTATATACAAAACCATTTCGAGCAAACCTCGTCTATAAACCTAAAGGGTCTTTTGTGCAAATTCAAAATAAATATATCTGTCGACGTGTCAGCCTGTAGAGGCTCCATCACTGCCCGTGAATCAGGATTTCATGCAGGCCTGTTTTTTTTTCTCTCTTTTCCCTTAGCCACAAAGGTTTGCAACTAAATGTGAGTTTTATAGCAGCCTCCAAAGAAGAAGAAGAAACGAACAGATGAGTAAATGGGCGGACTCGTGAATAATTTCTATACCAACAACGACAAGAAAAAAACAAACCAGAAAAACACAGTTCAACAATCAATGAGGTAATTGGTAAATGGCTATACTTCAAATAATAGGCCTAGAACGGGAGAAAATAACTCGCTATAGTGTCAAGCAAATTACCTCTGTCCACGCGTGTGTTTTTTTTTTGTTTGTTTGTTTTTAAATAAAGGCAAGGTCGACGTCGCCAAACTTTTCCCTCGTCACAACCAATTTTTGTGTCATCTGTCATTTGCATACTTCACATTCACCGATAACGTGAAAATAAACGGGATATATGGAGCCTCGTTAAAATGGGTCGTCTGGAGCCCATTGCGCACCCACGTGTAAAATCGCCGGAGACAACGAGTGAAAACCGTGTCTCGGTTGGTCCACACATTCAGTCACACAACTTTTTTCCCCCCTCTTTTTGTTTTGTTTTGTTTAGTGTTTTTTTCCCCAATTCGTCCATCAGTGGGCAGCGGAAAATTTCAACCTCTTCTGCTTCTGTCTTTGGTTACAAAACCACACTCGCACCACGTTTTTTTTCAGGTCCAACTTTTCTGCGATTGCTGCTATTTTCTCGGACGAGGGTCGCGGCTGCACGGCGAAGTACGCCTCCAGAGAGCGCTTCTCCGGGGCCGCTATCGAGGTCCTCTTGCGTTTCTTTTCCCCTCCGTTGAAAATGTCCGGTTTGCTCATTTTCTCCCGCTGGGCCCCCTCGGCCTCCTCCAGCCAGGCCTGGAGGATGGGTTTGAGCGCAATCATGTTGTTGTGGGACAGAGTCAACGACTCGAACCGACAAATTGTACTTTGACTCAGTGATCCCACGCCGGGGATTTTGAGACTCGCCAGTGCGCTGCCCACGTCCGCCTGCGTCACCCCCAGCTTGATCCTCCGCTGCTTGAAGCGCTCCGCGAAAGCCTCCAGCTCCCTTGGGTCTGTGTCCGAGTCATTGATTGACGGGAGTCCGCTGTTAGTGAGCCCTGGGCCGCATTGGCTCCCCCCGTGGTGGCCCGGTAAGAGCCCGTGGTGGGTGAGAGGCGAGTTCATGCTCATGGCCTGGTGGGAGAGGTGACCCAGACCGTGCATGTGGGAGTGCGGGTGAGCGGAGGAGGTTGAGATGAGCCCTCCGCCGCCTCCGCCGCCGCCACCGCCGCCTCCTCCGCCGGCCCCGTCGTGCGCACTGGACATCAGGGAGAGAGACGGCGAGCTGATGTGGTCCATGATGTCCGGAGGCTCCAGGTTCTGGTGGTGGTGGTGGTGATGGTGGTGGTGATGGTGGGCCAGTGGCACGGTGGATGTCGACGAGCAGGGCACCGTGCTCATCGTGTGGTAGGTGGCGTCGGGCTTGAACGGATGCGTCTTGCCCTGGGACACGGCGATGTCCACGGCCGCCAGAGCCTCCGCCCGCGCCAGGAGGGTCTCATCCAGGCTCGCGAATATGTTACTCTGCAGCTGCAAGAGCCAGAACGACAGCGGTGAGGGCAGGGTTGTGGAATGAAGTCAGAAAATGGACAAAAAAAAACAACAAAACAATATGGAGAAGAAAGGAAGACGGCAGAAAACAATAAGGGGAAAACAGAAATAAATGTCTGAATGTCAGATGGGACGTTTGGCGAAACAGAGTCGGAGGATTCCTGCAGAAGCGGCGAGTCATAAACATTAACACAAAAACAGCAAAGCCGGATTTCGCGTGTGCATGCTCTCAGAAAGATCACAGACTCTTCCCAGTGATTCCGAGTGGAACACATGAAATAAACATTCAGTGCGCGTCTTGGCTGAAGGCGCCTTGGAGCAGCGCTGGCTATTACGCACAGACGGCGCGCGGCGCGACAGGCAGCCTAGCGCAGGGAGAGGGACAAAGTGGAAGGAAGTTCTGGGGATGGATCGTTTACCTGTGGAGTTTGTAGACAGGCTCTTCTTATGGCTTCCGAGCTGGAGTGCAGCGTGGTGTACTTGGGCTCGGGTAAGGAGGGATGCATGGCGAAGTGCGCCTGCTTGCTGTTCATGGACATCATCTTGGCGAGCTTCTCCAATTAAAGTGCGCGGGTTGAGAAGAGGGGGAAGCGGCTGGAAGCGCTGCGAAACGCTCATAGGGACACACAGCGACCCTTTGCCTGTCCGGTGCTGATGCGGCGCGGCTCGCTGTGTATCGCGCGCCGAGTGCAGCCTCGAGCCCGGAGATCACAGAGATGCCTGCAGTCTCTCAGACGCACTTATCTGTCTACTGTTTCCCACTGCTGGGGATGAGAGAGCCTCTTACACCTGAGCGCCTCAGATCTCGTCAAGCCCCTGCTCGGCTGCTCTCGCGAGACATAAACTGCCAGAACAGTGAACGGGGCTGACAAATAAAAACTGCTCGCAGGGCAGCGGTAACATCTGGAGACCCGACGCCTGCGCTTTTTTGTGAGGGCTCACCCCTCCACACATCCACTTTCCCAACTGCGTCGGCCTGGTTCTGGACTTAGAGGCCGTACACCACTGACCTGACACCATTTCTTTTTCGAGATATATATCTATATCTATATATACACACATTAGATAGATAGATAGATAGATAGATAGATAGATAGATAGATAGATAGATAGATAGATAGATAGATAGATAGATAGATAGATAGATAGATAGACAGACAGACAGACAGACAGACAAAATGCAAATGTATCTATCAATACCAAAAGTGATAATATAACACAGTGCAACCAACATGTTTTGGTCCAATCACACTTTTTTTTTACCCAAGACCAGACTTCATGACACACATTTTTCACATACATCTATGTATATGCATGGGTACCTATACTGAAGAAACATTCAGTGACATATCACATAGGTACCTTTTTACATATAGAGAAATAAGCATTACAGACACATAAACAGTTTACAGCCATGCCACATGTCACATGTTTGTCAGTAAGTGTGTCAGTAGGCTCTGTTATTGGCCCGCTGTCCCATCTCTCATCTTAACCCTTTGAAGTAATGAGGCCCCATCATTAAAGGCCATCATCGCCGGATGAGCACTAAACAAATTGATTTAATGCACCACCGTAACCTTGTACACAGTCTTTACCTAAATTAATTAATCCCAATGAATTAACACTTCATTTATTCAAACCACAACGGTTACGCAATTAAAATTTCATGCGCCGATTAGAGGTATGTGAAATATACATGATATCGTTAAATTTGCATAATAAATAAGGCGCGCTCCGCGACAATGGATTGAACCGTGCGTGAGGTCTCTAATGTGCGTCGCTATAGGCTACACGCTTTTATCGGTGTGAATGGGCTTTGCCATTCCGGCTTTTAATGGCAGCAAATTAATAATGGTTGGCGCAATGTAATGCAAATCATCAGGAAAAGTCGCAACAAAAGAAAGTAATGCTAAAAAACTTGTCCCCTTAATATTAATCCCAATTCCCTCTGAATAAATAAATAAATAAATAAATAAACAAACCAAATATTAGAGTGTAGCCTATGGCAGACCATGACTGATTATCTCTGACTTAGTTTTAGGTGACCTAAATCATGCAAGGGATGAATGAAAATGCAAAAAAAAAAATGTTAAGCTTAATTTGTTGACTTACCGTACTATTTTATTTCCTAACGCTCTCTTGACATTGCAAAAAATGTCTTTATTTTTAATGACTGTTCATCTGTCTCTGGAAGGACATCATCATAAAATGATTTACTATGTTCGCTGTATATTTCACTGAACACTTAAAATGACCAACACTTGCAAGGGTGCTGAAAAGATGTTTGGGGAAAATCAATCAGCACCAAAAGTGGTCATGTAACATGTAACAAGGACCCACAAATGGATGACACAAAATTATCACGTACATTTATGTAGAGACATATGCATAGATGCAGCCTTAAAAGCTATTCAGACAGTGAAAGACAACAAAATTACGTCTGAGCATCACAATCACAATTTTATTATCAATAGACACTAGTTAACGCTACAGCCAAAACACACTACAGTATGTGGCACAGTGAGAACACACAGGTTTTCACATGAGCTTTGAAAGTTTTGTGGGGCTGCTTGTGTTAAAAGGACTGTGAGACTTTCTCTTTGTTGCCTGGTTGATGATGAGTGTTTGTCTGTCTCTTGTTGCGTTTGCAGGTTTTTCACTGCAGCCGGAGAAGGAGGGGTGATAGGGATCTTCGTCGTTGCTTGCTGGACTGGGTGAGCCAGGGGGACCAGCTTTAGTCTCTTCCAGGGAATCAAACAGCAAATCAAAGGACAGTTCCTCAGTCTGAGAGGGCCCTCCCCCTGCCGCACAACCAGAGACATGTGCCAGGCAATTGCTGCCCGTCACCAGTGTTGTAAAACCTTTGTCTGCAGAGATGTCTGGAGGACCTTTGTCTATCAAGGCACCACCTGTGCCATGAGGTGGGTGGTTTCTCGAGTCATGTACCGCAGATTTGCCAACATGGTGTGACAAGCCATCGGGACAGATTTGTGGGTCTGGGACAAGAGTGTTGTCCAAGTCTTTTGGAGGAGAGGAGGCCAGGGAGAGCTGTGAACCCCGGCTACTAGAACTCTCTCCATCCAGCATCATCGAGTCCAACTCTGAGATTTTGTCCAGATAAGCTGCATCCATGGAGGCCTCACTAGACCTCTGGAAACTATCCGGCTCATTTCCTACAAGAAGGCTAGCAGTTGAGCCTTCCACTGCACTTTCTTTACTTGGTCCTGAACCTGGATGGTTATCTGAGTCAGATCTCTGCCAACCCCCCCAGAGGACAGACTCTGAGGGTTCCATGTCAGCATTTGGAGGTAATTCTTTAGGGAATTTGTCAAGGCTGCTGAACTGGTTCTCGGCGGTGCTTTTACTCTTTCCAAGACTAGGAAAGTCTTCAAAATCAAGCCTCCTTAGATAAGACAATGGTTTAAAAGCAACTTTTTTTTCACGGATGCCAGGGCTTCTCAGAGTCAGGGAACGGAAAGCCGAGGATGGAGTGGTGGGCAAAAAGTCAGAGGAGGTGCTTTCCAAGTCCTCCCTTTTCTTATCTGGGGTCATAGTCGTATCAAACTCTTTGTGATCGGCAGATGGCATGAATATCAAACTGCGGCTTCTCAAATATGTTCGAGATTCTGTCTCTGGATTGCTGCAGATTAACGCCCTCTCATTATCACTCAAGCTTCTCATCATCATGCTGATTTTCTGTTGTTTTGTGAGAGCTTCTGACTCTGCCATGCTACTGCTGCATGCTTCATGCATCTCAGGACACGTCTTATCAGACTTTCTGATCTGAGACTCCAGCTCTTCAACATACTGGTCACTGCGCTCCAGAGCTCTCTTCAAGTGGTCCACATCACGCTCGTATTGCTGGATTTTTGCTTCCAGTGCTGCCACTGTGTAACGACCAAACCTGGTGGGGAAAAAGACACTGGTCTTTAACTTGTCCAAAGTTCTACATGACATAAAAAAACAAATAAACCAAGCAAATGCGCCTGATGCAAGACAGCCTATTGAAAAATAAAGTAAAGCTATGAAACCGGTATTTACTTTTTGTTTGGAAATCAGTTTAGATGGTTGCCCATAACTGCAATTTACATGACAGAGAAAGTAACAAGTACAAAAACTTGCCTATTTCCACTGAAAAGTAAACCTGAGTTACTTCATTGCCGTTCATTTTTGTCTGTATAGTTACCCATGACAGTGACATATGATTAACACTACCTGACTGACAAAAGCAAAGAAAGGGTCAAATGTCATTTACTTAAGAGCGAAACTTACTTCTGAGGAGATCTGCTCGCCACCTCTGCTTTCAATCTCATATTCTCTTGCACAAGGTCCATATTTTGAGATCGTAATGCTTTATTTGCCTGAAATTTAAAGGCAACACACTTGCAGCAAATTGTACATTATACCACAAAAGGTAAATACACATATACCGGTCAGATGTAGTATTTACATAACAAACAAAAACACTGTGTGAGTCTGTCTTAATTCACATTAAAAGATGGTAATCTGGTGAAAAAAAACTGTCAATAATTCACTTTGACAATGTTCTGTTCTGTTCACCACTCTTAAACATTAATGCAGTTACAGGAAAAATAATGCAGAAATATTTCTACTAGCAACACACAATCTTCTTTGTACTTAATGTTTCACTCTGAGGGGCACAGAAAAGACACATCGCTCCTTTGAGGATCATTACTGTTGTTCATAAAAATGCAATATATTTATTATTATAGGAAGGATACCTTCTGATGTTGCTTCATTACCGCCAAGTCATATTAAAATATGTTTTCAGTATTCAGTATTTAAGTTCAACAGCTTACCTCCTTTAGCTTATCCATGTCTTGCTTTATTTTATCACAAACATCTGTGGCAGCCCGCAGCTTGTTTTTCCATTCTTCCAGGATATGGGGGTCAATTCTTTTGTCATCTGTTTGCACAGTATTAAGGTTGCAGGGATCCAAAGCAGTTTTAAGCTGTGCCTCCAGACTTAGATTTTTTGTTTTCAGCTCTTCGTTTTCTCTGGTGAGACTATCAATTTCTTCCTGTCAGCGAATTTATGTGAAAAAGAAAATATTACTACAGTATCATCATCAACCTACTTACAATCATTTTGTAGTGTTGGCACAGACAACCCAACTGAAACATACAACATTTTAACAACATGAATGCTGCACACGTGTTGCAATCTGAAATAATCATTTGCATTCACAGAATCTCTTCAGGTACACAGAGTTGACAATCTACTTTGACACTGCTGTAACATAGGAAAGCGTATTAAATATGAGGAAAAAACAGCATGATATACTCATACCTCATACTCTCGTAAAAGCAGTTCCCCTCTGGTTTTTCTGAGGCATTTTCTCATGGAAGGGCTGTCGCTGTGATCACTCTCATTAGTACCTCCTGCAACGAAAATACACAGGTATATAATGAGCCTACTTTTCAGCACAAAGACTGTCCCATTGCATGTTTTCATTTATGTTCGTAAACTGAGATGTAAATGTATTTCAAGCAGTGGTTTGTACAGAATCACAGTAGGACACCTAATAGATCACCTAAAATAAAAAAAAAGAAACTCACTAGATATTTGATATGACTGAACACAGGGCAACTTCAAATCATCAACATCAACAATACGAAATTCTCATTTTAATGACAGACATGATGTGACTCTGTGGGTTAATAGTCAAAAGAAAACACATGCATGGAAACCAAACGCAAGCAAATGGGAAACATATCAATTTCACAAAGCATACACAATCTTAAGAAAACAGATCGCTATACAAAAATGCAATGCAAAAGAAGATGACTCATTTAAATTTAATTAGTGTACACAATGGCATACTGATGAGGAATCTCTATTCATTTGCTTTTGTGGTGATTTTGAGTTTTTGAACACAAACAACTGAACTTGACTACAACTCCTTCAACAGGCTTTATTTCACTGACATGTCCCCTCAGCAGTGGGATGCTATATATAAACATATGCAGTATATATAAAATCACTTTGTTTGAATGGGGCGACTCACCGATGATTTCTCTGCAGGGGTTTTCTGCTGTGATGGGGGCTCTGCAGGTGGGGCATTGACTGGCTTTCTTTAACCACATATCCATGCAGCAGGAACAGAACACGTGGTGGTTAGCGCAGATGACCGGCTGCCTCACCTACACAAACAGAAACGCGTGAACACTCTTCGATAACTTTACTAATAATATATATATTACAGCCTGGAAACACAGCATTAGTTAGGAAGTTTCCCTTACGACTTGTGCACGAACTTTAACCTTGAACGGAACGACATTCAGGATAATAGACAGCAGTTAACTGCGTGTACACACGCTAACTTCGTGTAGCGGCTGTTGGACGTAAACAGTTTAAAGAAGCGGTCGCCACTTACCTTTCCGAGGCATATCTGGCAGGAAATTGGCAAAGTCATTGAAAGGGTCGCTGTCTGGTAGTTAAGCGCCATTGTTTGGAGGTAAACACAGCAGACGCGGCGCTCTGTGCTGGGGGAGATACAAATCTCCCACCACTTCCTGGTCCGCTGCGCGCCGACTCTCGGCGCTACGGAAAGCCCGAAAGACCAAAAAGGCCCATGTGTACAATGTTGCCAGATTGGGCGGAAGCCGTCCGAGCCTCCAAAATAAATTCGGACATGTTGTTGTGCCATAATGTTGTGTTTGTTCTTATGAGTTATTTCAGAATGTAAAATGAATGTGAGCAGGTTTAAGGTCAGGTTAAGAGCTTCTGTTTTAGACTGTGTGATGATAGATAGATAGATAGATAGATAGATAGATAGATAGATAGATAGATAGATAGATAGATAGATAGATAGATAGATAGATAGACTTTATTGATCCCAAATTGGGAAATTACATATATATTGTTAGGTATAGCTATCTTGACTGTTCACCAAGAATGTGCTAAGCAATTACATTAAAATACTTATTATAATACAAATGTCTGATTGTATCGGTTATAAATTGTAGCTGGCGATTTACATGATAGCAAATGTCTTTTTTGCATCCATTAACTGATGTGTAAAACAAACTTGTACGTCCATTGGGAGCTTGGAACTTGATGGATGGCAGATAAGGTTTGCAGTACAGTTATACAGTGAATTCATGACTTTCTGAACAGGTAGGTCTGACTGATCTGTCTACTGTCTGTCTACTATATTTTGATTAATGCATGCAACCATGCACAGGAATGCTGCAATTGTAATTTGCATGTCAAAGTTGAAAATGGATTGAAAAGTCAAACTGGAAAATATAGCCCTGAAAGAAATAACAAAGGTTTTAAAGAGATTAAAAAAAAAAAAAAACATTTTTATACTGGCAGATATAGTATACCACAGCACACGAATGCTGTTTATTTGTGTTAAAATTAGCTTTGAAACAAATATAGTTGTTTTTCGAGTAAACTCATCATTCAAACAGTTCTGGCAAAATCTAAAGCAGACAGGGATCTAGTGAATAAGACTTACTTATAACACGTGCCATCTGTCCAGTTAATAACTAATAAAGTCATTTTTACATGAGATTTGGTTTGTTTCTTTTTTTTTTTTTTTTTAAATGATGATTCACAGCAAATCCCTAGTGCCATTTTTAAAAAATAGATTCATACATTAAAACATAGATTATGTCATATCAGTACATACATTTATTTAAAACTTGCCATTAACAAAGAATGCAACATTTTCCAAGCCTTCATGTCACATGAACAGTCTAATTTATAAATAACAATACTGAATTAAATAATATTAGCATAATTTCCACTACAAATATTTCCAATTACATCTCCACCCCAGTTTAACTGGCCAGAGCCATTACTCATATCTAAACCAACATGTCCTTTTCGTCGTCATGTCTCAAAGCAGGACATCTTCTCAGGATGTAATATGATTAGAATTGACTGACTGCAGAGTAAGTCTGTACGCTGATCTCAGTTTGAATACAATACTCGTATTTGTTTGGTTGTTTCAATGAAATCTTAAATAGATCATGGGCCACCACTTGTTCTCACTAATTTGTCTTCATGAAAACCTGGTAAGTCGATGTAGAGGTTTGAGTTAAATAAGTTACAGAGTTAAATTTACTAGTTATGTTTTTATTGTTACTTTCTATTATGGCAAAAAATATTTAAAAATTCAGATTTGAAACAGTCAGCAGACAGAGAAAAAGATGTATTTTAAAATTTATGGGGTGTTTTTGCATTGTACGTTTTCTCAACCCAAATTTATCTCACAGACAAAAATGACTTCAAAGAGCACCTGACAAATAAACCGTGTTGCCAGAGATACTTTCCAGTGTGCCTTCATACTGTAACGGAAATGCTTTGTGAAATTGTTACCGAAAATAAAATAACCAGTTACAGACTGAAAAGAAGAAAATGCTAATTTTCCAAAAGTTCCATTGTCCCACTAAGATTGCATTGCTTTGCAACAGACCAGTCATTAATTGGTGACAGTCGATTAATCACAGCTGGAACAGACGGCTGCAACTATTGATCTTGTCCTAGCACTTATTTTTCATCCCTAAATGACACCGATTGCCAGATTTGACCAGCATGTGTAATGGACAGTGAAGAACCAATGACCCGAGTGTCAGTCTTGTCACTGGTTAGGATCTGGAGCCCCTCCCCCCCATCTCTGGCAAATAGCATCTTTACCATTTAGCTTGGAAAGGTTTAGACTGCCCTAAGAGCACAGCGGCGAAACAGTGCGCTCTGTTGCTCAGATGACCTTTTCTGTTTAAGGCTTAATCTCTGACAAATGCTTGCTTTAATTAGCCTGATACCCCCTGCCTGAGCTGCCACCCCACCCACCTCCTCTCCCTCCACCTCGCCGTCTTTCCCAGTGTGCCTGTTCTCAGAGACGCACTGATGCAGAACTGAAAGAATTTGGATGATGAATCAATGAAGTCAATGCAAGAAATATAAAAATATTTCAATAATTGATCCATTATTTCCAGTATAATTAATGGGAGGATTTAACCCTGTTTCCACTCCAGTCAATCAAATTAAATTCAATATTTTTAGACTATTGGTCAAATAATAAAACATAGTGGAAGACACCACCTTCATCATCTTATTAAGATTAGGTTTTCAAAAATATGTTAAGGTGAAATAATGTTGCAGCCTTACACTGTGTCAGTGTGATCAAGACATAAATGGAATAACAGTTCATTTGAAGTGTCTGTTTCATACATGCATGGAAAGGATAAGGCAAGTATCAAATCACAGGCTGCAGTGAATGCAGGTATGAAAACGTACAGAGAGATAACCTGTCAGGATAATGCTTTACAAGTGAAAACAAAACCCTATACAAATCATACAAACATTATCATTCCTGTGATATTACCACCAACACTGTGTATCCAACAGTATCTGATAGTGACAAAAGAGAACACAGTTCTGAGAAGCAGATCATTTTGAGGAGCTTGTATGTACTTTATGTACATAATCTATCAGCGATTAGCCAGCGCACTGAGGAGGTCTAAGATAACATGCAACAGCAACCTGCTGGGCTCATCTATTGATTAGCTGCTATCAGAGACAGCAGAATGTGGATGCAAATTCAAGAGAATGGTGGACTGAATATGAGTCAAACAAGTGCATGAACTGGAAAGTGACATGAACTCATTACAACTTATCGGCTTAACAGCTTTAATGGAGAAATTATGTAAGATTTGAAAAAAAATAATTAAACATGCAAAGGTAAATTTCATAGGTTACTGATATATGACCATTTTTTCCAATGTCAGTGTTGATGTTCAACCAGCAACGGCTGAAATTAAATCCTCTCATATCCCCTGCTTACACCCAGAAACTACAGCAGATCATGCATCTCTCCCATTGCAGTAGCAAACACGAGTGAAATAGATGCATGGCTACAAATCCCTGTTTTATTGGAAAGAGGCCTAATTATTAGGATGTAAGTCAGGCTCTGACTGGAGGGCCGTTTCCTTGATGCGGGCCTGGTTTATATTTATCCCCTCCTCTGCAGCTACAGCAGCAGCAGTGCCATCACTACCAGCAGTGTGTGGCGCTTTTATTACATCGCCCACAGGCGGGTTCGGCCCTGTCACAGTCCCACACACACACACATTCACACTCACACTCACACATGTGTGCGTACGCACACACAAACACACACGTGCACATACACACACACATATTCACACAGCCTGCAGGACCGGCAGCTAGTTGAGTTCCTTCCACAGCAGAGTTACCCCACATCCCCATGCAGCCCCACATGGGCCCTTGGGACCGTGGAGGGAGGGAGCGGGTATTATGGTAATACTATAGCCTGCTGCTCCCTTCCCCTCTCCTGCAGCACAGCTGGGAAGGACCATCATTACAAGTATTGTAGCAATCTGTTTAAGAGGGACACATTTGGAGAGGTTGGGTGACAGAGAGAGAGGATGAGTGCTGCATACATAGATCACATAAAATATGATTAAAATGTGTGTGAGGGGACCAGGAATAAAATGCAAAACTTGTTATGAACACCTTATATCAAGTCTACTGTCAAAGTGGCCAGTTGTAAATCTCTATTTTCCCCTCTTTACTTTTTTATTTTATTAAAGGTTTCTTGTGTTGAGCTGGTTATATCTCAAGACGGGAGGCCTGTGGCACATAAGGAATAAATAGGACATAAAGTACTTGAATCTCTAATGCCTCATATAGCTTTACCAATCTATATTGTAGTGTGTCACGAGCTGGAAATCCATTAGAAAGTGACAGAAACCAAATAGCCTTGCGATAGTGCACCGCTGCGAGTCTCTTATGGTAAAATTACCCTGATTTCATGCAAAAATTCTCCAATCAATTATTTTTAGACACAAATGAAATCCAAGAGTTGTGTGTTGTCTTTATGGTAAATGATGAAACGCGATGATCTTCCATGCCCGGGAAGAAACTCCCAAAGCACATGTCTCAATGCAGCTTTAAATACCTGTTTTGTAGTAGATTAATGATTACACAGCACATCAGTGTGGTCAGAATAAACAGCCCACTCCACTATCCTGGTAGCAGGTTAGACCTCTGACGGAGCGGTCAATCACTTACTGTCGGATCAGGCTGCTCAAAGCCATCCATCCGCCTGTCATGTTTCAGAGCAAAGGAACCTGCTGTGATTCAGAGCCCTCCTCGCTCTCCCGTCATCCTCGCAGGATTTTTAGGGAACAGAGATATCCATTACACTCCCCTCTCCTCCTTCTGTCCTCCTCCTTGTTCTATTTTCAGCTCCGCTTTGAGCAGAAAGTTCAATTGATAAAGCACATAATCCATAACGGCATGCGCAGAGGTGAAGGTTGTTGAACGTAATGAGGGCGAACTATTAAAAATGGATATTATCTCATTATTCCTGCTGCCAAATAACTGGAAACTATATATGCCACGAGACAGAAAGTGATTTTCTTTTTCTTTTTTCCGTCTCTTGACCTGACAGAGGGCATGTGTAGGAGCGAGGAGAGGGAACAGTGGTCGCTGAAAAACTGCTTGGGTGCACTAATGTCTCTGAAACCTGAAGCCTTATTGGATCTGAAGGGCATTATACGACAGGGATCCTCCACAGCCTCGGTTTAAAGGTGAGGTTTAAAGGGGAGTGCATTTTTAACTCGCTGACATGAGTGGGCGCGCGAAACATGGTGTTGTTGAAAGAGCAAATTTTGGTGAAATTTAAAGTGTTATTTAGATTAGAGAGATGCTGGTTAAATAATATAACGCTACGTCATTTGTCAGCACCTCCTCCACAAGACACACATAAACACACACACACACACACACACAGAGAGAGAGAGAGAGAGAGAGAGACACCAGGAGGCCTTATTAATTATTTGTAGCCACTTGACTTCATATTGTGCTACCAGTGGCTTGGTCAAAGATTATAATTACCACTTCCCTGTTTGTATCATTTTCCATCTCCTGTGCTTTTAGTGCAGTATTACTTCTCCTGTCCCTCTCTCTCCCCCTCTCTTACTCCCTCTCCCGCGTATACACAAGACCAAAAGTGCAGGCACATCATTTATTGATAAGACAAAAAGAATGTAATGAAATTATCAATGTTCTTGAATTAATTATGAACATGATTAAGAAAGCTAAAATCTCAGGAGCCAGTCTCTCATTACCCATTCGCTCTTAGGGATTGCTTTCATTCAGGGAAGGAGAGGCGAAAAAGCCTTCCAGCAGAGCCCACTCCGGCTCAGCCCTTCTCCCTGTGTGCCTGTCCCCTTGTCTCTGCTGCCGGGCTGATTGACCAACCCTCCGACAGACCGGCTGCCGGCCCGCCTGGATGGCTCTCTTGCACCCACGCTCGCCGCGTTGACGTAGCCAGGCGAGTCCAGCTGCCTCTTGGCCTGTGAAGTTTGTGTGGAATCGAGAGGATGTGCTCAACCTTCCCGTTGTACACCTGCGTTTAACTTTGGGGGTCTTGACCCCGCAAAAGAAAAGATACACAAGGTAAGTGAAACCTCTCACTCTTCCAATTAGGCTTAAACTGCTTGTCTGGTAGGCAACACTTGTCAGCTGTAGTTGTCTTGGTATTGGTTATTTTATTTTATTGATTTAAAAAAAAAAGAAGCCGAACTTTGTTTTCTTTACATTAATATTTTTATTTTTGTAACAGAGTCAACACCATAAATATTTTACTTAATATATGTTGTCGCTGAATAAGAAAAAAAAATCTGTCTGACCACACACAATATTCTGGTATATTTATTTATCATCATTCATTTTAGAAGATGAATACATGGAAGTGTATAAGAATTAAGTTTTCTTTTCTGCTGCAGTCACTTTTGTTGTCACACTCGTGATTATTTACTGACTGCTGTGAAGTTATTTAAGAGCTAACTCCTTTCTTTGTGGAGTTCAGGGCCAATATGAATTAAATTATCCCACCTGAATCACCTGAAAAGGTATTAAATGTAAAAAAAAAAAAATTAAATTTGACATTGATATTGCAAAAAGTGTATTTTCATATCATGTGATGATTATGTTTTTGTTGAAAATGTCCCATTTGAACAATAACTAGGTTATAACGCTTGTTTTGTAGCATGCGTTATTTTTGTTTGTGAGTAACACTGCACGTTCAGCTCATTTCAGTGACTGTTTATCCATCTATATTCTGTGAGAGCAGTAGAAATGTTCTGCCTTTGGTTTGGTCTGCCTTTCTTCTTGTACGTCACATGGGACAACACATGGGCCATTAATCCCCAAAGTATTGGGAGTTTCAAACAAAGTCTCCAACCCACTGTTTCTCTCCTGCTCACACCATCTCTGTTTATAACTGCCTATACATATAGATGCACTCACACACACATACACACACACACACACACACACACACACCATGGCATGGTTTCCCTCCGATTATGAACAAAACAAATACACTCTAAATGCTGCATATGGATGCACTGCATTCATCCAAACAGCGATTGCTCCTCGTCAAGCTCCATTTCATCAGCGAGGCGCGCTGACGTAAATGTGTAATTTTACAGCAAGATATAAGACGACATGCGGACTGATCCAGCACCTTTGTCAAAATGACAGCAGCATACTGCCACTCTGCTACAGAGCAAACCATACAGAGTATTTGTTTGGGGTTTTTCTTTTTAACATTATTTCATGATTTCAGCTGCAGTTCGAAGAGGAGGAAATATTCGCTACAGGACACAGAACACACGGGGGAAGAGATCTCAGGGGTTAATGGCAATGCTTCGGTCCTAGGGATTGATCCGAGTATTGGATCGCACATAAAGCTGCAGTTACTGGATATTACCCGGTTGCTATCGGCCTGCAGTGATGGCCTGGATAAGAAGTGCTTACCAAAGAGGATGCACCTTCAGGGGAGATACAGTTTCCCAGCCCTCTGGGAACAACAACCACATGTCTGCTGCTTGCTCAGGAACTTTCTACCTCATCGAGTAAATCCAGGAGCCTTATCAAGTTACTGGGCGACTGAAGTGCCCAAAACAGTGTTTAAACCTGCTCCGATTTTGAGCTGCGCAGGGGCAAGGCAGTCATTAAATGGCACCTGCTCCTCGTAGATAAGCGTGTTGATTATTTGGTTTGTTTGGCTTGTGTTTCATGTCAGATGAAATGGGGCTATCGCCGATTCAATTATGAGCAGGATGCAGTTTTATAGATTTTTGCGGGGCGAGATTGTAAAGTTGCTGAGTTGTTCCTATCAGAATCGTAAAAGTTTACTTTTTGATTAATGCGGACTTCGCTGCACTTGTCTCGGCTAATTATCGCAATTGCTTTTAAACCCTTTAAACGAGCACACACCTCGAGCAACCGTGCTCAGACCAGTCCTGTCTGGATTCCCTCTTGAGGTTGTGTAGGGGTTAGCTGATACCAGATCGGCGCCAAGGCGGCCAGCTCTACCCAAGAGCATCTGCTGGGGTTTTCTCTGTGGTATTACCCATGAAACACCTGGCTCATGCCACACACTCAGAGCCCAGATGGCAGCTAAGCACGCTAATTATTTCAACACAAAACTCTGATGTCCCACACCAGCACTGTGGGGCCACTTTGGCATTCTGTGTTTCTCTCTCGCGCGCTGCCGAAGAGGATGTCTGCCATCCAGCTATAAAGATGTCAAGTGGGTATAGACAGGCCCCAGTGCAGTGCTTGGCATCCAGATGCAAAGTTGGTCGTATGTGGACTCCTTTAGAGGCATTTGGCAGTGGTAGGACGGTGCTTTGCCCTCGGTGCTCATTGTTGCAGATGCATACTCATTATATTCCAGAGTTGATAACAATACAATTGTGAGCATTGTTTTTGATCATTTGATCAATATCGCCACCAGAAACAAAAAAGATAATTCAAGGTATGGAAAATAGTTTGTAGTGTTGCGGATGACAAAAAAAAGTGTTTTGGTTTTTTGCCTGCAACGAGAGGAAAAGATGAAAAAGTAGATGAAATGGCTTTTTGATGTAAAGGCCAGCATCCCTCTCTGTGAGTTCATTCATTCATTCATTCATTCATTCATTCATTCATTCAGTCAGTCAGTCATTCAGTCAGTCATGGTTGAGTGTTCCTTTGTAAAATGACACATCTACACGTTGT
Source organism: Trinectes maculatus (assembly GCA_016785345.1). Lineage (NCBI taxonomy): Eukaryota > Metazoa > Chordata > Actinopteri > Pleuronectiformes > Achiridae > Trinectes > Trinectes maculatus. The sequence goes on from JAFBJQ010001247.1 coordinate 230,634, forward strand.
GTCTTTGTTATAGCTGCTCAGATCATATTGTACATGTTGCCAGTGAATAGCAATATAATTAGTTACACTAATCCAACAATGTTGCACTGCAAGTTTTAACCTAATTGTGTCTGGTGGTCCAGTAACAGAACAGTATCAACATCTTTATCTGACATCACAGACTGCAGCTTCTCTGTACATCTTCTCTGAGGTTGATGAAGTGTTGCCATTAGGACCCATCTCCTGCATCTGCAGCTGCATTGGAGGCAGAATTGGTTGTGCTTGATAAAGCTGGCACTTAGAGCAAGGTGCAGGCCCCACAGCGATAACCTACTGACTCCAGTATTAAAAACTCCACCCATGGGAAGGACGGCCTATGCCATGATCTATTGCTTCCTGTCAGAGAACGGTATTGCTGGCCGCAGCCTGTGTATTTTGTATTTTTGTAGTTCTGAATGCAGGCATGAAACATATGAAGCGTATAACTCCCTGAATTGATACTGACAATGCATTTTAAAAGGTATGGGGGAGGTTAAAATACTAAGAAACTTCTTGTACTTAAAATATTATTTCCATATATATTTACGTATTTACTTTTATGTCAAAGCTAAAGATGAACTCCAATTATTATGTTAATTTCGACTAAGCTATTTGCCCCAGAAATCCACTTGTTCTTTCTCGAACATACTTTGGATGAACATGTATGAATTTAGTCCCCAAAATGAATTCATACCATCTCCCTCTCTCTCTCTCTCTCTCTGGATCAGATGGAATAAAACAATAAAACAAAAATAATAAAAATGTCACTTCTAAAACTAATTTCAAGCAGACATTGTCTGAAAAGTCAAAGCAAATAATTATATATATATATACTGTATGGGAAAACAGCACTTTTCAGGTAAAGCCAGCTGAAACCTCCTGCCACTGCCTGTTTGTAGAACCTAAAAAACTCGGAGACAAATTAGCCGAAATAAAGCAATAAAGGCTCTAATTTGTCCCAGTACGGTTCTACTTCATCCCTTCAACCTCCTCCTCCCTCCCTCCTTCTCCCTAAAGTGGATCCCATCTGCTTTGGGGACCTCTCCCCAGCATGCAGGAGCAGGATAAGCACACCATTTCCCTGTCAATACTTTGCTATTAGCCTCAGCAGATCCATATATCACTGGGCTGTAGGCTATGAGCTGCTGTTCTTCTTATCTGAATGGCCAAGGCTGAGGTTCTCCTCTCTGCCCTGCACTTTGATTTATCCAACCAGTAGGTTAATGAGGGACGGGGCCTGCGCCTTTGCTTTTACCCCGAGGGGGTAGAAACATGCATGTGTATGTATGGGGCTGGAGTGTGTGTGTGTGTGGGGGGGGGGGGGGGGGGGGGGGGGGGGGGCGCCACAAAAAACCACTCGGAAGTGATGATATCTGATGAAGAATGATAAAGACACTGTATAACGGAGGTCTTAACAGAAGATGAAGGGAATATTTTTAAAGTTTGGGACATGTGCTTGGTTACTTTTTTGAGGAACCCATCTCCTGGCTTTAGTTTCTTATTGAAGGGACACGTCTGTCTGGTCCTCTATAATATGCAAAAGTAAAAAACAAATGTGGTGAAAACCAAATGGGACAAATATCTCAACTGGATTTTTGGTTTTTTGCCTTTTTGAAGACGTTTCACCTCTCATCCAAGAGGCTTCATCAGTTCATGTTTCATCAAGTTTCAGTTTCATGAACTGCTGAAGCCTCTTGGATGAGAGGTGAAACGTCTTCAAAAAGGCAAAGACAAAAAATCCAGTTGCGTTCGATTCAATCTCCTTGAGATAACTATGACCTGGATGAATGAGAATATTCAGAGGCAAATGGGACAAAAGAGGTCAAACATCTTCATTTAGCAGTGTTTTTTCCTGGTGGCGTAGGCCAGCGAGGGCTCATGTCCCTTCACTGTGACCAGCACCTACTGGTAGTCTGAGGCCCCTGCAGGTTCAGTCGCCAGCAGGTGTCACATGTTCACACAGGTTCACCGTACGGTTTTGTTTCCTCACATTAGGGTGAGAACGTGACACAGGTAAAGTGAAGGATGAAACAGGGCCCTGAAACTGAGATGTGCAGCTTTTAAACACGTCCCTGTGTCAGTGAGTTGCACTGCCTGTTACATCAGTGAGTTTATGACCTGCAGATATTTGGCCTCAGTCCAACAAGAAACTGTCTAATGAGCAAGTCATGTCAGTGCCTTTTGCAGCTCCCTCTCAGCAGTCTGCCTGCTGTACAGTCTGCAGTGTGTGTGTGTGTGTGTGTGTGTGCGTTTGAAAGCAACAGAACTCTCTCCGTGTTGAAGGCATTTAGCTGTGGGATAGAGAGGAAACTCACACACACGCACAACAGGGGAAGACAAACCACTGCCAGATAAATGTCCTACTTAGCTATTACACCATTGCGTTTCAACAAGAAGCTCCACACACGCACACACACACACACACACACACGCACACACGCACACTCACACACACACCTCCCGTGAAAATGTCTAGCATATGGTTGTATGGGGGGGGGGGGGGGGGGGGGGGGGGGGGGGGGCGTCAGGATACTGTCCAACAGTGCCACAAAAAACAATTGAAAGTGATAATATGTGATGAAGAATGATAAAGACACTGTATAACGGAGGTCTTACAGAAGATGAAGGGAATGTTTTTAAAGTTTGGGACATGTGCTTGGTTACTTTTTTGAGGAACCCATCTCCTGGCTTTAGTTTCTTATTTAAGGGACACGTCTGTCTGGTCCTCTGTAATATGCAAAAGTAAAAAAACAAATGTGGTGAAAACCAAATGGGACAAATATCTCAACTGGATTTTTGGGTTTTGCCTTTTTGAAGACGTTTCACCTCTCATCCAAGAGGCTTCATCAATTCATGTTTCATCAAGTTTCAGTTTCATGAACTGCTGAAGCCTCTTGGATGAGAGGTGAAACGTCTTCAAAAAGGCAAAGACAAAAAATCTAGTTGCGTTCGATTCAATCTCCTTGAGATAACTATGACCTGGATGAATGAGAATATTCACAGGCAAATGGGACAAAAGAGGTCAAACATCTTCATTTAGCAGTGTTTTTTCCTGGTGGCGTAGGCCAGCGAGGGCTCATGTCCCTTCACTGTGACCAGCACCTACTGGTAGTCTGAGGCCCCTGCAGGTTCAGTCGCCAGCAGGTGTCACATGTTCACACAGGTTCACCGTACGGTTTTGTTTCCTCACATTAGGGTGAGAACGTGACACGGGTAAAGTGAGGGATGAAACACGGCCCTGAAACAGAGACGTGCAGCTTTTAAACACGTCCCTGTGTCAGTGAGTTGCACTGCCTGTTACATCAGTGAGTTTATGACCTGCAGATATTTGGCCTCAGTCCAACAAGAAACTGTCTAATGAGCAAGTCATGTCAGTGCCTTTTGCAGCTCCCTCTCAGCAGTCTGCCTGCTGTACAGTCTGCAGTGTGTGTGTGTGTGTGTGTGTGTGCGTTTGAAAGCAACAGAACTCTCTCCGTGTTGAAGGCATTTAGCTGTGGGATAGAGAGGAAACTCACACACACGCACAACAGGGGAAGACAAACCACTGCCAGATAAATGTCCTACTTAGCTATTACACCATTGCGTTTCAACAAGAAGCTCCACACACGCACACACACACACACACACACACGCACACACGCACACTCACACACACACCTCCCGTGAAAATGTCTAGCATATGGTTGTATGCTTCAAGCTTGTATCCCAAGGCCAGTTTCCCAGCTGGTTCCCTGAGAGAACAGGGAGGTTGGGGGGGGGGCTACAGCTACGCGGGGAGTAAAAAGAGAAGACAATGAGCTCCACAGTGACAGAAAAAACTAAAGAGGGGGATGAGAACGTGATAGATGGAAAAGGAAAAAGGAGAAAGAGAAAAGGGGGATGAGGGAGGTGGTGGTGTTCCTTGTATAGGACACCAGCCCATTGCAGATGTATTATAGGTTCTGACTGTTAAGCACCTGATAATTAGTTTGCCTGCGAGGCATCAGTCATTATGCATCTGTAGCCGCTAACAAGGTCCGATCAGAGCTTTTCCTCTGTGATTAACATGTGGTCTTACAGTGAGGCTGCTACCCCTGTTACTATGCAATCGAGCTTGAAGGTTCAATATTGACCTTGGAAACAGTAGTTTGACCAAAAAAATAACACAAATAAGTCGTGAAGATCTGTAAAGTCCTGTATGGTTTCCAGACTACAGCATGGGCATGGCTCTTTTCTCAGCAGGTCATATACATGTATGTATTGATCTGTCCTGGTGCTTCTGGATCTTATCTCCCTCTCAAGGACATCCTGGGTCTGACTAATGAGTGACACACACACACACAATGACTAACATAACGATTATATTGAAAAGACCTAATACAGAGACATAGTAAAGAGACATATACTTATTATAGTCTGTGAGCCACAGTGGAAATAATTCTATTACAAGAAAAACCTAAATCTTTAGATTCAGTAAACATGAATTGCCTGGCACCAGTAGCATTATAGTTTTCATTATAGTTAGTAGTTTTTAAGTTAAAATAAGAGGATTTCATTTTTTCTTACTTCATTTTCTGATAAGCATGGCAGATGTTTTTTAAATCAAAAAGAAAACAAATGATCATTTCTGATCATATATTGATCCCCATCCCAGGACCAAGAGGTTATAAAATGAATTGCCTATTAAATAACACTATGGGGCAAACGCCCCCCACACAAGATATTTGAGAGAAGGATAATTACTGTTTTACAGCCTCTAGAATTAGTTTACTACAGCTGCTACAAGCAGCCATTTTTCATGCTGCTGCTCAAACTCAAACAGCCCTGCAGACATCTCGATTACTGTGACTGCTGTTTCACATCATCGTTTAACAGTTAATAAATTGCAAAGCAACACTGCATTCCGATCGTGAAAGGGTTAACATCGACTCCCATGTACCACTGCACCGAGATCCATCATGTTTCCCCGTAACCAGATCATAGCTTCAATCACCGGGAAGATTAGATAGTAGTCTATTAATCTCCCATATTAAGCAGATCCATTTGTGAACGCAAGCGGCCCAGAGAGGCCACCCTTTCACTTGTTGTCTCTAAATCTGATTAGCAAGCATAACGACATGTTGCTGAGGGTCACGGGAGATATGGATTGGTCCTGCCTACATCTCACTCTCCCTGGCCCTGGTGTTGCAGGAATGAACAATTTTATGTTCAAGGACTCCTGGGGATTCCTGTTGTTGCCACGTAGGAGCTAGGTGGCTTTAGTAGCTTGTTCAATACACTGCACGTCCTAGTATATTGAACAAGGGAGATGAATTGGCTAGTGGGGGTATTTTATTTTGCAAATCACACCAACATATTTTGGAAATTGCAGCACAGCCTCCTCAAACTTGATTTAATAGAAATAACCATTTTTTTAAAAAAAACTTAATCATCAAAGTATGAAAGAATATGCAACAAAATGGAATTCAGTTATTCCCTGTGCTGATTATGTGTATAATGTCAGAGGATGATTGCTGATGTATTAATACTGCTGATGTATTAATACTGAGGGAGGTGCCGTGCATCATATTCTCTACGCTTTTCAACTTTTTAGATAAAATGCTGAAGTCATCACTAATTCACTGATAAATATATTAGGGGAAGAAAGGAATGAAAAGGAACAACTTTGTTTTTACTATAATGACAAATAACAATAGAGTCCCAGCAGTGTCATTTAAGCAGTTATGTTATTTGTTCACTGCTGTATGTTTTCATCTGTGACACATGCAGAGGTCAGTAAGGACAATGATAAAGACAGTGGAGATGATGTCACTGGTCTTTTTTTAGCCGTCTTGCTCCGGCGGACAGTGGAAGAGAGCTCGCAGTAACACTCTGTCAGGTGTCTGGTTTCTCCCTCTGACTTGGCCTGGACGAGGAGGACGAGCAGGAGGAGGAGGAGGAGGAGGAATATCCAGTTTCAGCAGGGAGCAGTGAGTGTGGGGACAGATCTGTTTACTTGGGGAAGTTAATTGATTGGGAGGAAAGCTGGTGAGGGGAGAAAGGAAGAAAAGTGGTGGAAGGGGTAAAGAGACATGGGTCAGAGGGGTATTGATCACGCGACTGCTCCTGCCATAACCTCCAATATGCTTCTGTGCTTTTATTGCACCGTAATGCCAAATAAGATTTTTTTTTCCTTGTAAAAACAGCAGAGGAAAAACAACATGTGCTCAATGAGGGCACACGCCGAGGCAATGAATCGTTACGATTTGGTTCACTCATTAAGATCAATTTTTTTTTTTTTTTTTACCTTTTTCATTAGCACTTTGGCCTCAAGAAAGGTTATGTCACGGGATATAATATATCTGTGTACTAACTGGGCCTTGTCCATAATCTCCTTGAAATACATCAATAGGTTTGATCCAATAATTTATTAAAGGCAGATTCTGAATACTACTTTGAATATTACTAACTCGACCAAACTGGAATAAATAAAATATTTTTACAATACACAAAATTCTGTAGCTTAAGTATCTGTTTACTGTTATTGATAAAACTCGCAGCTGATTACATGCGATCAAATTAAACGCACTCACTTAACTTCCAAAAAAACATTCAGGACCACAAACAAAGAAAAAGTGAGCATAGTTACGTGCAAGCGTCTGTCAAGAGAGAGAGAGAGAGCGAGAGAGAGAAAGAGAGAGAGAGAGAGACTGAAATACACAGCAGAGGAGGCCAGTCGGCATGCCATCCACTTTGTATTGAATAGAATGCATTAATTATTTAGCGGCAGTGCTGCTAGCTGTTATTACTGGACAGAACAGCAGACAGCACCTGGATGCTTTTCCTCGCATACGTATGTCAATACACACCTTGCCCTCGTGGACTCGCCGACCACGCTGGAGCTCACATCACAACAAACAAGCCGAACAGGTCATATTCACAAGGCACAGTGCAAAAGCACCAGTTAACAGGTCCATCACAAGACAGACAGCATGGGTGGATATGTATAAAAGAAACCTAGTTTAGAGGCACATACATGATGCTGTTATATATGTGTGTGTGTGTTTGTGTGTGTGTGTGTGGGAGTGAATGCCTGCAAGAGAGAACAAGGAGGGCTGCAGGTGAGGGGGGGGGGGTGGCTGCTCAGAATTGTTTGCCGTGTCATTTTTAGTTCTCTCCTTTAGTTCTTTCCTGCCCAGATGGACATTTCTCTGTTATTCACTCTGAGGTTATGGTTTTAGATTGAGGGCAAAGCCCAGAGACGGCTGTGTGCGTTCTGAAGGAATCCATTGTCAATACCGACGCAGCGGGGCTGGGATTGTTTGCAGAGTTAATAGTAGTTTGATGATGTCATTCTCAGTGACCTGAAGAGAAACTGACCCCTGTTGTTGTGTGAGTATTTTCCAAAATGCCACCTGCACAATTATGGTTGGAGTGCGCCGCCCTGCCCTGTTGTGCGTCGGGTTTGTTTCAGCTGAAACAGTCAGCACTTGTGCAAAAAAACACAACACACACACATACATGTGAGTGCACACATGCAGGATGTGTGCTGCTGCAGTTTAATTTGTTGACCCATACTGCTACATCTTCTGAGAACATGTCTGTTGAATGTCAGTAGAAATGAGGTTCCCCACAGTGATGAGGAAATCATTTATTCACCATGAGCGTTTCACTGTGAGTGAACGTACTGGTTACAGTTTTGTTTTGTTTTTGCTTTTTTCACAGTGATACAATAACAGCTCTAACATAACGCAGCTCTGTAGATGGAGTTGCATCTTGCCTTCATGTACACATGCAGACACAGAGAGGGAGAAACAGTGGATGAAGGCAAAGAGGTGTCCGCTCTTTAAATCTCTTTCTACGGACTTATCAAGTGTTTCGATGGTGAAAAAAAAAAAAGCTTCACCCTCTATTAGTTTAATCCTCATTGAAGTTGATTTGGAAAAAAAACAAAAAAAGATGATAAGAAAAGGGGAGAAAAGGGGGAGAGAAAGCAAAAGGAACAAAGCCTCCAGAGAGATGTATAATTCATGCTCACAACATTCACACGCAGGCAACCTGTGTGTGTGTGTGTGTGTGTGTGTGTGTGTGTGTGTGTGTGTGTGTAGGTCTGAATAGATAGTAAGCTGTGGGATGATCACTGTGTGTTTGCTGAATCCCTGTCTCCATGTCTTTAGGGTTCAGGTGAGCCAACAGACTGGATGTAGCCCAGCCAAGACCTGAGGCGCTCACGGAGCGAGTCTCCATCTTCACATGAGGTGTGACATCATTTATTCCACTGTGTGCGTGTGTGATGCAGTCAGTGGATTGTGTGACTAAATTCTGCAGCACCAGTCAGCATGTAGGGACATTGTATATGATGTGTACATATCAGTTATTTTAAATCTGATGGTTATGTACACATTAAATGTCTTGATACAAAGTAGCCTGATATACTCCAATACCACAATACTGTATCTATATTGTTAATATCTCCAGATCCAGATAATGAATAAGATCAGCATGTGACAGTTTATTCTTGTCTCGTGGAGAGAAGTCACTTTTACACGTTACAACCTTCTACCTTCTTCTCTAGTGAGGCACTTGATGAAGCAAAGATTTAAAAAAAAAAAAAAAGAAAAAAGAAAATGTTGCGCCATGTTATACAATCGTTCTTTAAAGTGCTGGGTATTTATTCAGTTGGTTGTAGCTAAATCAAGAGTGGGACTCTTGAGGCAGATGAGACTTTTGATGACTGCTCTTTGGAGCCTCTGGAATAACTTCTTAAAAAGTTTTTTCTTCCTCTCATCTTTTAGATTTTTTTTTTCCTTTACAGCTACAGTGTGAGAGTAATGTCTGGTCCAATGAGAACCGGAGACTTCATATGCTTGGAAACAAAAAAAAAAACAAAAAAAAAACGAGAACATCAGAACTTGCATATAAATGAGTTTCCTATCCAGTGCTCTGCCTTATCAGTAAAAACACAATATGGGCCACTCTTGGTGGAATTAAGTTATAATGGGTGATAAAGTCACATATTGGTCAACTTTTCCAGCTTATTTCATTCTCATTCAGTTTTATAGGTCAGTGAATACTGAGCTAAGTGCTTTTTCAAACTTTTTCAAACTGTGTTGCAGGGCCACAGTCCTCACTTGATCATGAATTATAAAAACAGAGGATTCCCCGGCGTGTGAAATGGCATTGTTCACAGTTTGTGTCACATCAGTGCATGTTTAACTAGGCACAACAAAAGCTTTTCAATATTTCAGTGTGCCGGCACTGACAGAGTGAGGAGACGGTGCTGTCGTGCTGCTTCCGCCTCCTCCTGTCTCCTACTCTCCTATCTGGTGTCCTGTCCTCTCCCGTCCTCTGAGGAGCTCTCCTCTCCTCTTAGATTACACCCCCCTCCTCCCTCCCCCCCGGAAAAGCACCACCTCAAAAATCCATCTCCATCTCAGCAGCTCTATGTCAGGCCACGTTTCGCACAACGAGGCCGACAAGAATCCACTCACAACCGTCTCTCCTTCCCATTTATCACTTCTCCATCTGTCCCGTACCTCAGGAAGCTGCATTAACTGCGGCAAGAAACCTCCCTCTATTGGCCCTGGAATAGTGTGCGCTAAAATGCAGCGTTAATCAAACTCCAAACAGGTACACGAGGGTTTGTGTCTCCGAGGTCCAGTAAAAAAAGGGCTACACTACAGGAATGATTAACCGGGGGGCTGTTAAACAGATGTGGATGCAGAGACACACGAGCGACACAGAATCTTAGGGAGTGGTGATGGTTTGAGGAGTCAGTGGATGTTTGGTATTAGCACTTGATGGAAGTCTTATTGGTGAACGCATGGCAAAAAGTATTCAGTATGTTTCATGTTGTTCAGTGATGTGACTGCAGCACAGATGCAGAGAAGGTGTCTGATTGGGTGTTTGTTGACTTACACTAATGGGACACTGTGCACGCAGCAGGGATTTCACCTTATCCGTTACAGCAAGAGGTCACAGATCGGAATGTCAAGCTATTACGGATCAAATTTATTTAAATCTTCTATTATGTTAAAAAAAAATTCAAATTCAAAAACCAAATCACTTTGCAGAAAACCTGAACAGACGCGTTTGAATCCGAGAGCACATGCACAGCGCTGCCTCGTGAAGGTGCAGTCATCAAAACAACCAGACAGGAGTTTTTCTGAATCAAATCGAACCCACTCGTTGAATCCCCACCCCCCACCCCCCACCCTGTGATACAGTAACACCACCAGCAGAAATCACATGATGAATGAGCAGGGGAAGGCAGATGCAGGAACAAGTGACACATAAAGCGGCGCAGTCAGATATTAATCGGGACATTTTAACTTTGTCGCGAGAACGTTTGCTAGCTGCGAGGCGCCGCGTCTGCTGATGTTTAGCCCGAGGGTGTGACAGACAGGAAGGGATGTTATGCTATCACGCCGTTTGATCAGCAGCATCACGGGGAACACAGGTATCAGACGGAGGCTCGTCTCTCCTACAGCTGCTCGGAGTCTGTCGGGGGACTGGTTTAGATATTGGTGTAAATGGGCAAAGGAAGATTTCACTTTGAAGACAGAGGCCCTTCCCTTTAAATGCCGCCCTTCCCTTTAAAGCCGCCATGACTCCCACGGTTGGGAGTCATGGCGGCTCACTGACACAAAATAAACACGTGCGAGTCAAGAGGCAAAACGTTACTCTCCAAAGCGGAGTAATTGTGTTGACTGTGTGTTAACAGGAATCGCAGCACAATTACTTGACCTGCACATAATGGAAGTCCAATCAATGTATGGATCCTGCCCCCTACTGCCAATTATGAAAATGGCATCTATAATCAATTAGTGGGTGTCCAGTGCTGACATCGACAATAATATTCATCACATCTGGCTCATTTTTGATGAAGTACACAACAGACATCACAGCACATGTGTTGTACTGTTGTTTTATCCTGACCTCCATTCTCAGCCGCCTGTGAACTGTTTATTCTGTTTGAGGAGCACAATGAGTAGAAGAGCTGTTCTCCACACCTCCACCACCTTCACATTCCTGCCTTTTCTTTGTCGCTCCCTCTCCAGCTCTCAGAGTGAATGCTTTGGGATCCACCTCCTGCTGTATGCAGGGAACACAGCAACCTCTTCTGGACAGATGTGAAAGTAGCAGGAAGTGAGTGTGGTGAAGGCAGCATAGCAGAGGTGAGCAATAACTCAGTGTGAGTGTGACAAAAAAAACTAGGTTTACAGAAATGATGGGAACGCTTCAGGAAATTAAAATGGCATTTTATTGCCGCTGCTGTATTTCTGCTAAACCTTTATAGAACTTGAAATTGGACTTTTATCAACATCTCGTAGGGAGTGTTAAAGTCCAGTATATCTGGCGCCACATCTCAACGAGTCACTAACGAGTAGATTTGACTTGAGAATAATCTTATTATTGTCTGGGGAAGTATTAAAAAAAAAAAGTCTTCAATGATCAATGCATCTGACTAGTTTGCTTTGACAGTACGCTGGTGAGCTAATCGGGCAAAGGGGATCAATGGAGTGACTGTCACGCTGCTTGGCTTTCCTTCCATCTCCGGATAACTACAGTGTAAATGGCTGGGTAGTAAAGGAAACCCTACTGGGATGCATACTAAACTCTGCCTGTGTTGCATTGCACACGTGGGAATCTCGACAGACACTTAGCCTGTTCTTAATCAGCAGCGTGTGAAGAATAGGTCCCTGTTACACAGCCCTCACTGACTCTCTTATCATCATATTTGTCAGAGCCGCTTTATTCATTTCCAGATCAGTTTCCTCCGACTGTAAACTTTACAGCCCTTGGAGCAAATCCTTGTGGTGCGATCCGTATTGTTGCTGATAGGCTCTGAAGCTCTCCCCTTCTTCTCACTCTTCTACTTCTCTCTCTCTCTCTCTCTCTCTGTGTCTCTCTCTCTCTCGCTCTCGGGTGCCACCAGATGCTCTCGCAGCCTATTTGTCTTTGCCCCTCTCGCAGACAAACTAATTGCTAAACAAAAGGGGCTGGCGTGTCCTGTCGAGCACCCTTGTAAATGCTTTACAGCCACGGAGCCATTCAGGCTGCTCGTTAAGTGCCTAATTATAAGAGGATCACAAAAGAGGAGTCTGATGAGAAATACAGGAGAGGAGGAGGTTTTGATCCCACAGTTTACACAGGGCAGCTGACACATTTAGCTCAACATAAATGAGCTGCTGTTGAATCGGCCCAGAGGCATCTGAGGGCCAGATTTACTCTCTGACTGTCAGAATGGAGTTACGATAGAGGCAGTCATGCTCCGTGGTTCCTGTGTGAACTGAGTGATGTGAGTAGACACAGTTAGATCAAGTGGACATGTTTCAACCTAAACCTTTAAACCTGCAGCCAGTTATTTATTATTTATTTATTATCAAATGATCTGCTTTTTTTTTTTTTGATTAAATCAATAATGACTTGCTTTTTCAATTGTCTATACACAGAGCCCATTCAACAGTTCAGTACTTATAATCCAGAAAAATATGCACCAGTGTGAGCAATACAGTATATTTCACAGTCCCTGGATAATTATTGCTAATGCACGGATGTATAAGATGCACACTGATGCATAGTAGTTGTGTAGATGGATGGTTAATGTATCAGAAAATAACTCTCTGTTTAAGCCTAAAGTAAATATTGTGGCATAAAACATATTACTTTAGTCATTGTATTTTGAAAAACAGTGATTATTCACATTTTTGACGCTAAAACTTATCAACTGTCTGTATTTTGTATGTTTTAAAATATTGCCGGATAATCTGCATTGTAGCTGGATTTTTTTTCTCTCAGTCAAAGATTCCAGTGGATTGTTTCATTCCTTTTGTAATTAATTTATGGGGTCACAAGGACAAGTCTGTAATCTACCACAACACCAACACCCACAACGTCGGCTTTAAAAATGACAAAAAAGTCGACATAATGCCTCTTTGACAGCCTTTGCAATAGCATGAATATGATGTTCATGCAGGACTATTGGATTGGATTGCATTATACTGTGCCATTGTTGCTGCTGTTTGGGGTGAAATTGTATTTTTTTTTTTTGCAAACAACATTGGCAGAGGAAGAAAATAAGACAATGCTTCTTTTGATGTGCATTTGTGTGTTACTATTGTAAAAATGTGTCCCATCACCTGACGTGTTTAAGTGTGTATGTGTATGTGTGTGTGTGTGTCTGTGTGTATGGGCCGAGGAAACAGAGAGCCCTTGACTCCCTATCTTGACAAAGTTGGGTAATTAACGACAGAGCCTATTAAAGGGAGAATATTCAGCCAGTGATAAATGGCTTTAATAACAGGGCTGTGTTCTCGCTAACAGAGACAGATCCTCCCGCCACCATCTCCCTGCCCACCAGATAAAACTACCCACACTCCCATCTCAACACCCTCTTCATCTTGCCTTTTCCCATTGGCAGTCTCGCTCCTTCTCTGTTTCCTCTCTCTTTTGTGTTTGCATTTCTCGCTTTCAAATTATTTTTTTCTCTCAGATTTCATCTTTCTGTTGGTTGGTCTGTTTTTTTTTGTTGTTTTTTTTGTAATTTCAGAGCACAGTCTCATCAAAACAATCTCACCCAACCAGTATGAATGTAATTGAACGTAGTGTGTACACAATAGCAAACCGTGCACTGTATGTGCACACGCATGACAGTTAATAGGCTCCACCTTTTCATCTACCTGCATGCATGTATGTTATTGTGGATGTTTGTCTTGTAAAACATCGTTAGCCTCTTTGTGTAGGGGCCATGCAAATTGGACAGTTAAGAAGCGCCAGGACTGATTTATGCTGCTGCGCACCCCTTTAACAGGGGCTATGCTACTGTTTTATGTGTCCTGGTGGGTTTAGGGGCAAGGGCTGACCACAGGGGTCACATTCATCAGAGCCCCATATTGTGAGATTGGTCCAGATGTCTGTCCTTATTAGAACCGGCCTCAGAAAGTAAAAACATTCAAATGGATGAGAGTTAGCAGCAACTAACCTAAGTACAAAATCTAAAAAGTCAGTTTAAAGAGTCAGTTTACTACAATTTCAAAATATAGCCTTGGTTTTATCCTAGTGTTTTGTTGAAAATACTAATACTGTAAATACTGCGTCCCCAGACTTCACTGTACGCAGTTTTCATTGGAACGACCTTCTCATGAAGAATATGTCCCTGTCACAACTGTACAAATCACAAAGTTTAAATTAGACAATAAAACCAAAAGCGTCTCATCTGTGCTGCTAGAGAGATAGATACCACTGCAGCTACCTGAGAGGATACATTGTTTTCATAATTATGGGTGAGCTAATCCTCTGTTCTGTCTTTTCTGGTCCTGCAGAGCTAAACACGGCTGTATCACACATGCAAACGGGATTTTTAAGCTGATGAGGGTAAAAGAATAGACAAAAGTCGTTCCGGGTGCGTGCACACACACACACACACACACACACACATGCAAACACACACCTTTCAAGTCCCTCTCCATGAGCCAAGGGACCTTCGTTCATACAGAGGTTGTAGTGTTAGGTGCTCTCTCACAGGACCAAAGGCAGCGAGTCCATTAAAGACGCATGAGAGTTTAATTAGGGCCCCCCATTGTGCGGCGGGGCTCGGAGGTAGGAGTCACTGGGGAATGACACTGCCAGGACCCTGACACCCACAGAACACGCTCTGCAAATGAATAGAGAATGACCAAGGAGCAGCTCAGTGACTGACTGGGACCTCTGCCTCCTCGGAGGCAAAAATGTTCAGTGCTGATTGCTCTCATTAAATTTGTTCCAGTGAAATAATTATAAAAAATATGTCTTGAAAAGGCGATGGCTCTTGGTGTGTGGTTCGTTTTTTGCGCTCGGTGGTAAATTTGACATGAATGTTTAATATTCATGTGTTCGTGTGACCTTTAAACGACACCAGGGAGACGGGAGGAGAACTGTTGAGCGCAGTGAGTCGTATACGTTGCAGGTGCCTCATTTCACCTATTTTCACTGTTTATTTTCCAAATAACAAGAAGTGACAAATGGTCATTTGTATCAGTTGTGGTCTTTACGTGACTGATAGTCAGCCATTTTGAACGAGATTAACATAACTGATAATTCTGCGGCTGTAATTTGTTCTGAGCTCATGCACGGAAAAGGGAGTCAACTATATTTCCCATTATAATTAGGTTGTTAATAACGCCGGGTGACTTATTGCACTTTTGTTATTCGGGAGGAAAGTCTCTCCTCTGCGTGTCAGATGAGATATTAGCGTGGACATAATTCTTATTCTGGCAGCAGCGCGGTGACTGATATTATTTAAATTACACCTCCTTGGGCAAAGTATTCGGAAATACTTTGTAGACGGGAATTCATCACAAAACGGTGCTGAGAAAATGAGGGACATCAGGGTTTGATTACACTGACAAAAAGTCTTTTTTTCTTTCCAGGGATAATGATTTATGTTGTTAACAAAAGGCTGAGGTCTGCAATACACTGGAAACTGGCCACATTTTACCACCTGTTCATCTGAATCTAATTTCTAGATGCGTAGATAAATCTACTAAGTCATATATTTCTTTCACCCTCTGCAAATCCCTATTTACCAGCTACACCAGCGAAATGTGACTCTGTGTCTGTTAACTATTTTTAGAACGTTGTAGTTTGTCCCATTGTTGTAAATGCATGAACCATGAGAAAGGGTCACGTGTGGTGACAAACAAAGTGAAACTGTCTCACGTATCTGCTGCTGCGTTTTATTATGACCTTTAACCCTGCAGCTTTACCTTTATAGTCGACTGTTACAGTCAGTGCAGGTTCTACAGCCCCAACACCTTCACGGGCAGGTGTTTCTGATGATGCGCACAGTAACGTGTTCAGTCTGATGGCCAGAAAACTTCTCATGCTCATCTCATCAGACAGAAGAACCCTCGTTCAGCACCAAGGCAACTAAACGCACCGACTCCCCAACTTCACCATCAATGACCTCACCAGGCTCCATTTAATTTGAAAAGTGTTTTTCTTCATCTTTAATGTAACTGCAATGCAAAGCTGCAGTGTAGATTTTTAACGACTCATCAAAACTCAGCACATTTGTAGGTTTTTCCAAATTAAATCACTTTATTTTCATCTGTGCAAATTTTTAGTGTCCTAAAACTATAGAGCATGCAAACATGTAAGACGGGTGAACACTTGTCAGTGTAACGTGTCGCCTGTTGTGTACCTGAGGGCTCCGGCAGCCTCCCGCTCATCTCTCTACTACACTGCTGCACCACACCACACCACACCACACCTCTCCTCTCTCCCCTCTCCTCTCTCCTCTCTCCTCTCCCCTCTCCTCTCTCCTCTCTCCTCTCTCCTCTCCCCTCTCCTCTCTCCTCTCTCCTCTCTCCTCTCTGCTCTGTGCTCTGCTGTGACAGCTTTGGCCTTTAAGCGTACAACTGTTACTACTCCGGCTTCACATTTTAACAAGAGCGCCATTAACGTCACCTTGCTGAGCGTTCTGTCGGAGTGACTGACACCTGTTTTGCTTCATCAACTGCACACACACACACGCGCACGCACGCGCGCACACACACTGGCAGTTGGACGGCCGACTTACAATAATGCAATACTAAAAATGTCAGCCGCTCCATTTAACTTTATTGGTTTTAAAGCCAGTGGCTAAGGATTTTTTTTATGGCTCACTTCTTTAAATATCTCACGGTGAGAGAGCCGTTTACACTGTAAACTTCAGCAAGTAATATGGCAGCAGTTGCACACATGAGGCACACGTTCCTCTATGTTCAATCTAAATCCCTATGCATCATCTACACTAGACGCTTTAAAATGCAAATATATCTGACACGTGCCTCTTGTAGGCGAAGACTTGTACTACACATTCACTGAACTTTAACCCCACACCTCTGGCCAACGAGTCATAATCCAACACCGCCACACCTTTCAGTTTCTAATACTCTTGTTTTATATGCCATAACTGAAATTACAATATGTTGGGATACTGTTATGTTTTTTTTTTTTTACATAAACGAGTCATTCTCAGAAGATGACAGCCAATTATGATGGTGAAGGTTTATGTGTACTTTTTAGTTCTGTACTTTGGTACTGCGTGACTGTAAATCCGTAAGTCCACCTATAACAGCCAGTGTATCATCTGTCTGGCTAAAGTGTCTTAGTCTAGACTTTTTCCATGACCCTGAATATATATATATTTTTAAAAGTATGGCACATGTAATGCCAGTGAAACAATCACATACTGGGCTTTGTGCCATTTCACCAACATATTTAATATTTAAGAAGAGGAGAACTCAGATTTCCAAAGTACCCAAAATGAATTACATTGTGGATTATCGTGTAATTATGGATCTTTCCGAAGTCTGATAGAGCAGGAAAATTGAGCTCTGAATATTTCATAATGCACAGGACCATCTTTGTTGAGGGATAGCATGCTCATTTGGTTCACTGTAAGGCACCAGAGTGCGGTAATTGGAAATCTCCAGTGATTCAAAGACGACTGTCTCTGCTCGATAACCGTTTACCATTACCATTAAGTCAGACGCCCAAAAACCAGCACCGACTATCCACACTTATCAGTCTGCTGTGTATATATAGCTTATATGGGCCACATATGAATCACAATCCAATTTGATGTATTTGCAGTTTATATATGTGTTTTTTAGATAATAAAAAAAAGATAAATCATGCCCATTCTGATTTAAACTGTGCTGCAAATAGAAATCGATTGATTTCAACATATCTGAGGAATGATCATGTTAAGACCCGTACCACCATCAGACACCGGTATCAGTATCAGACAGTGATAACAGTTCTAGTGCATTTCATGAAATGTATCAACATAACGAAGGAAAACAAAACATCCAAACAACGAACAGTTGGACAAATGACACACTTACATGAACACTCTGACTGGGATGTAAAAGAATAATTTTGTCGCCTCTAGAAAACATATGAAGAAATGCCAGTTTTGAAAAATGTCATCTTTAAAAGGCAAATCTAAATGTCAGAGAGACAGATACTTTACACATGGAGACTGCTGCCTTCTGGGCGTAACACAGAAAGGCGTGGGAATAATATTTTCTCCCAGCTGAAATGAACTGCAATTACCCAGCATCAGGCATACAAAGAGGCAAACTCCCATTCACGTAGCCTGAAGAGAAGCATGGTCACTGTTCACAACATTACTCAGGAAATCAAAGAAGGGAAGCAGAACAATAGCATTTTTTTTTCTTTTTCTTTTGTTAAAGGAAGAATACAGACTTAGCCGTTTCATCTAAAATATGGCACCCTGATGTTATTAAAACATGATACTGCTCGAGTTATGTAACAGACAACGAATGCACCCTCATGTGATGGTTACAGCTTTTCAGATGTGAGAACACATTGTTTTCATTGTGTTGTGTTACAGTTCAACCGTCTGTGGGGTTTTGGCGAGTGGTCAAAGTGATCTGAAGACACACGCTCCAGGTAATTATCATGGGTATTTTAATTTTACACGGTATATACAAGTGACGGTCAACTTACAAATGAAAAGATATCACTTTTATTACTCATCCCATCTTGTATTTACTTTCACTATATATACACATTCAATAAAAGATTTTAACACATGGTAACAGATATATTTTTTAAAAAAGTGTTTATAATGTTTTGTATTTGAAAAAACAGTTAACAATAATCCCATTAAGACATATTATATGTTACATGAAATACAGCAGCATTTTACTTTGTTGTTGTATCTGCTTACAAACCATCTTCCACACCTAGAGAAGAAAAAGATACAGATGTTGATAAAGAGATGAATACATGTATTTGCTTATAACTACATCCAGTGTGCTATAAACCATGTATGAACATGTAAAATGAGGATGTGAATGTAAAGTAATAAAAACTGTAAATGATTGTGGCTAATTGATTCCTCAAAAGCTAATTACAGAACCTTTGCAGTTTTCCTGACATAACTTTAGCATGAAACCTTTCAAGCTTTGTGTGTAAATATTGCATTCTGGTGACTGTCAATCTCATGAGTCGGCAAAGAATGAATACAGCTTCCCCTGACCCTCGACTTTACCCATATTGAAAATGTCTATACTTATCAGGCCTGAGCCAGTCAGCAGTGGGACAGACAGGTAAGTAGGACAGACAGGTAAGTAGCTGCGTGAAAAGAAAAAGAGAGAAGAAGACGAGGAAGCGGGGGAAAGGAAAGAGTCTGCAGGTGATGACAGTGATGGAGTCAGGGAAGGTGAGGTCAAAGAGACAAAGACTCAGCTGTCTGATCTTGTTCTTACTGTCCCAGGTCAGGTGTTTATAATACATAAGTGGCGGAGGTCATGTGTCAGGTCAGCGAGAGCTGGTCTTAACTCTGCAGGGAGGCTGCAGGGAACTTCTGGCCCACAGGGCACTGAGGCATCACTTCAACCCAACAGAGAACCACCGGCCTCTTCTCTTAGCATGCAAATGAGACAGGGACAAATGTCCCATCACTTCTGGGCCTCCGAGTCCCCAAGTGCTTAACACTCTCCCTGTCAACCCCCTTCTTCAGCGGCCTCGAGAAGCCCTCTTGCACCTCCCTCATTTTTCCCCTTCCTCTTATGTTCCTTAAATGAGCTTCCCAACTCCACTCCTTTCTCGCAATTCAATTTTACAAGGCCATTATCCTGGGTGTAATGTGGAGGTTAAATATATCGGGGCAGGCGTTATGTGAAAATAATTAGCGCTAATGAATAATGCACTCAGTCAGCGGATGACGGATGGTTGTCAGGGTAATGGAGGGGAGGGGAGGGGCCCCTTGGACGGATGAAATTCAAATATTTAAACACTGTTTTACGATATTAGCGCCGCCACCATCTTTTTGTCTGTTACCCACTTGTTATGGGGGGAGCGAGGCCTCTGTGTGACACGGGAGCCGTGCGCCATTACTCATGCTCACCGTCTGTCTGGTCAAAGACGTGAGGAGGAAGTATCCTCTTACACTACATCTCCAGTGCTTTACGCCACAGCTCGTCACAGCCGCCCTGATGATCACTCTGAGGACACCAGAGACGCCAATTCTATTGACAGCCAGCCCCTCTGCCGCATTATATTTCACCCCTTTTATTTATTGCCACTGCCCCCCATTCCGCCTTATTACGATCTCATTCTGCGGCCATCATGTGACAATGAAGGATGTAAGTTTTAAATTGCCCGGTTTACAGCACCCTCCCAGCCAATTGGCCTACTTGAATCAATAATGGTGGACCAAGCGCTCTGTGACTGATAGATGGTAAAGCATCAACGCCATTTCATTAGACCCGACAGAAATCTCATGAGTGAATAAGTTAAGTGCTTCATTTGCGCTTCAACTCTCTGCAACAGTTCAAAACCAGTTCACCCAGTTTACTAACTGACCCTCAATCCGACCCCTTCCACAGACTTTGTCCCTTCCAGCTCTGTGTGTTTCGTTTGCAGCGGTTTTCAGCTGTGCCTCTGAGATTTCTGCCTCCGGCCCAATGCAACACAAGTGAACATCATTTCATCTGTGGCGCTGACAAAAAAAAAAAAAATATGCATGAGTGTGACAGATTTATCCAGTTGTTGGATCCCAGTGACCATATGAACAACTCCGAGCCACAAAATGTCAGGCTGGATTTCAGATTGGTACAAATCATGCAGGTCTTTAAGTCGTGGTTATTAGCATTTTTCACAGGACAGTGGGTTAAAAAAAAAGAAAAGAAAAGGACAGTGAGCACTGGAGTGTGCTGTTCTCTCCCTGGAGCTTAGCACAGACCGCTAACACACCGTACCAGCCACATCTGACAACTTTCTTTTATTAATCTCATAGTTTGCAGACGGGTGCCATATACATTTGACTTGTAAAACAGATCTAATTAGGGGCCCGCAGTATGCAAGCCACACATCAAACAGTTAGTTACAGTAAAAGCCTATGATCTCAGTCGCTTTCTTTCCCTTTCTTTCTTTCCCCCCTCTCTCTCTCTCCTGCCTTGCCTCCACACGCCAGGAACACTGATTATAACAGGGACATTAGAAGGGAATTACAGCGAAACAATTTACACTTAATGTAGCAGTCATATGAACAGGGAAGAAGGATGGACAAAGATATAGCAGCATTAATAATACATGCTTTAATTAAGAAGCTGGGAATGCATTGGAGGATTGAGGCATGGGAAACGACAGACAATGGGGGGAAAAAAAGAGTGGTGAGAGAAGGGGGAGGCGGCTGAAAGATGGACAGCTGAAAGAAAAGATGTGACAGTGAGAGACTGACTCAGAGAGAAAGTGTAGAAGAGAACAGAGGGTAAAAAGTGCAGGAGGGAGGAGGATCGGAATATGTTGCTGTGGGTTTTTCCGCACACCGTGATTCATGGGCAGTAAATATGCAAAGCCTGATGGCCATAAGGCAATCAGAGGAGCGCCACTCATCTACATGTTGCACAGTGGGCTATAATCCATCTGAGGGGCAAGGAATAATGATACAAGGAAGCAGAAATAAGAGCAGGGTCTGTTTATTACCTCCGACAGATCCATAATGCATACAGATGTGAGGGAAGCACGCAGCCGCCTCTGGCCAGAGGACTCCACTGAAAAGCACCGACAGTAATATTGTTTTTAGTGTAATGAAAGACAATCTGATTTAAGCACCTATTATGGAAAATAAGTCCGCTGTCAAGTGAAGTTTTAAAACAAGTGCCAGGGCTGTAATGATCGGTGACGGAGAGGAGAGAGAGATAAGATAATCTGACATCTCAAACGCAGCATTATAAATGACGTCTTATGGATATTCCAATATGGATGTACAGTCATGTATAATGAAATGTAAGGTTATAATTTTCTCTAAATGTGTGTGAATATATATATATAGTGTATGTGTATATATATATACATATATATGTATATATATACACACACACAAGACGTGGGCCATAGATCTGTACAGATAAAACCTACCACGGGCAATAAAACTGTATGTTCATTATTTGGTGTCAGTGTGTTTACTTTTCTTTATATGCAAAAAAATGCACATTAACACATCCAAACACCCTCAAACACAAAGAGCCTGCTTTCCTGTCGCCCTTGCAGAGGACATTAACACCAAGATCTCACTCCTGCCGCAGTAAGTAATAAATTGCGTTGAACATTGATAAACTAATGCAATTACCTGCGGGGCAAGCAAGTCAGCTAATTTAAAGATACCAGGTTTGTACATGGGGTGGGAGGCTCTGAATAGGCCCCAGGGGTGAACGATGGTGCCTTTATTACATCCGAGAGGTCAGCTTGGTAGCACTGTATTAGGATTGATCTTTTGATCCCTGCCTGGAACCCCCATACTGAACATACCAACACCATGTGGCTGAGAGGGGGAAAAAAAACTGTTTATCTGGCGCGAAGGGTTAACTCTGCAAGCCAGGCAGCCTAATTGAGCACCACACATCTCAGCTACACAGCAGAAACAGGGACCAAGAGGGTCGTAACAAGCCAGGCGTAACTTATTCACATAATAAACCAAGCAGATATCTAAATGAGCCATTGAGCTGGCCAGAGGGAGGGAGGCCATTAGGCCGTGTGGACCGTGGGTACATATTTGTATATCTACAATTGCCCTATCATTTGCATAAGGCTGACTATAGAATTGTTAGTGGTGCTCGAGCCTTGGACCCTAATGACACAACACAACGTCTCTCTCATAGCACCATGGACAGAGTCAGAGAGCCACATTCATTTCTACCCAGAAAACAAAACCTGATGTATACGAAATTGTTTACATGCTCTCGAAAACAGGTAGACAGGTCTGCTACATTGACACTGGCATGGATGCACGTTCTCACGGGAAAGGCATGATCCAGCGTCGAATACCACTGCGCCTCAGCAATATTATCAGTATATAAAATGCCATTTTTAGGTAAGGTAGTAAAATGTGGTCAGAATTATGGGTTGTGAGCTGTGAAGTCCATTATGTATCCACTGGGGTGGAATGTGATCAGAAAAGTAAGCTTTTGTTAAATCCATACAGAAACTGATGCATAAAAACAAGTTTTATGGGGATTAGGGAGTCAAACACAAGTTGATGCTCCTGGTGATGAAACACTGGATCATGAGCCACTGTAAAGATATGAGGCTTTGCTGTATTAATTAGGATTTCCATGACAAGATATTTGGTGTAATACAGTTTTATGTAGTAAAACTGATATCTCGATATCGCAAAGTCAGATCCAGGGTATAACTGTTACTAATCAATCAGGACAGTGTGAGCATCATCATATCTACAGTGCTGCCTGCATTCCAATTTCCAAAGACCGTAGAAAACCTCTGATCCTGCATCAATTACCTGTTATCCCACACTTGTATTTGTCTGTTATGTTACTCACTTTAATCAATAACATACGGTTGTCACTAATCAGTTGAGTCTTGTGGTAGTGGGTCAAGGGTCAGCCTTTTAATGTGACCTCTGACACATAATTAAATTGCCATCTTTAACCTCAGTTACAACCTGTCACGGAGCATTTGATTACACGCTGCAAATCACTGCGCCAATCAATGACAGGGGAGAGGGTAGTGGGCGGAGCCTGCCTCATCCACCGCCGCCTGTGCGGAGATTATCTCTAATAAAGTTGAACGGTACAGTGATCATGTTACTGTACTGACTAATTAGATTCTGAATGATACACTGACTGCAGATAAGGTGGGCTTATACAGAGCCGCTCACAGTGTCAAGTCATGGTTCCTGACATTCTGCCAGAGAACAAACTCAAAACTTCCGAATGAAAATGAATGTTTTCATGTTTGGCCACACAACATGTATTTGAACATCCAGTCAATTACAGTTACAGTCTATTATTAGCATCATTCTGTGTTTGTGTCCACCTGCTACATGTAAATAGTCACCCTCAGTTATAGCCACTTCAGATATACATTATAGTTACTTTGTTAAGGTATTAGTTATTTACGTTTGTGATATAAAAAAAATGATGCCAAGTTTATGATGGTTGCATTAAATAAGTGACAAATCTGCAAATACAGTCCCAGGAATCAGGCAAGCCTGATAGTATATATATAGTATATAGTATATAATAACATAATAACAATCACCCACAATATAAAAAACATTAATTGTTTTTAATGGGGCAGATATGATTAATTAGCTACAATTGCATTCGTGCAAAAAACAATTATCAGTTTATATTGGCAACCAGAAACAAAATAACAGCATAGAGTTTCGGCCTACTGATGCCAGTTTCATAGGTTAATGGGGACTCGTGGTCACCAGTCAAGGTTAAAGGAAACACAACTATTACCAAAAAGTACAACCATTTTTTCCATCTCACTGATAATAAAGATTGTTTTTATGTGATATTACTGTTTCCTCGTGAAGCTTTCAATCTGAGGCTGCCTTCCTCACACAGGCAATGATTGCACATCGAAACATCGGCTGGTGTTACAGGCGAGGGGGGGAAAAAAATGTGTCCCCAAACTCAAATGATCCTGAATGACTATGCTGATGATGATTTAGAGGCTGCGAGTTTTGTTTCAAACTGTGCCTTGCTTTGTGGCCAGGGGCCCTCTGTTGTTTAAAGGGTTGTTGGGTTATAAATACTAAATTAATCATGCTTTTGCAACTTGCTTGGGACTCAAATTTGCTTATGAAGGCCTATGAACACATCAAATATTAATGATTTTACAAAGAGCAGGCATTGTAGTGAAGGGGGCAATGCATGTGAAGGCATGGAACAGTGTGTTGGGACGGGTCACTGCTGATTTGATATCAGACGTACCTTCCTTATGTATTTGTCTTAAATGGACAAATGACATATAGACATAGTGACCAAAACATTCCATTAAGTACATCATTCAGCCATTTGGATGAACATGGTAAGTATAATTCTACAAAAATTCATTAAGTGGTAATTGGTGGTAATTGGCATGCGGCAATGTTTTTCTGTTGTGACGATATTATTCAAATGAATCTGAATAAATACATTAGAAGTGCTTAATGTTATGCATTTTCCTAGTTGCTGTATATCTATATGACCGACTTCTTGAGGCCCCATGGGATTTATAAAAAGAAAACCCTACTACAATCATTTCCAGTAACAGACAGCAAAACCCCAAGGAAACAAAAGTGAGAATTTAAACACACTTAACTTTTCATATCTAGAGTGAGACATACTTTAGATTTAATCTACCTTCCCCACACACAACGGGAGCCACACTGTTGTAGCTCATTTAAAGATTTAAGGCCATTTGTCTCCTTGACACAAATCAGAGAGTAAAGATTTACATCACGGGCGACGTGGACGCTGTAAATTTGTTAGCCCCCATTTTCTTATCTCACACAGAGCAAATAAACATCCACTGGCCACTGAGACACAAAGGGAGGCACACCGTGCTCCCAGGCGTTCCTGCATGCCGGTCACATCTCCTCTGAAGTGGCTGTAAACGGCAAGTGGCACAGTCACGAAATTTATTTATCCACGTGGCTGTTCCGCAAAGTGCGTCAAGAAACGTTGCCGTTTGTGTCAGTCAAAGTGCTCTCGTGACGCATAGAAGCCACGGGTGCGAGACACAGAGCACACAGGCATGCAGGTGAAACTGGAAAAGGCCGCGCTTGAATGCAAATAATGGCTGTGTGAGTTTGGGGGCACCGCAGTAGGTAAATGAGACAGCGGGAGGGGGCATTTAACACTCGCAGACTGAGAGACGGAGGGATGAGGGGAGGTATTTTTGGCGGCGGCGTGCGGGGAAAGAGCCGAAATGAAAAACAGCAGATATTCAACCAGAGCAAATCTGATTTCTCACAATTATCTCTGCAAGCCTGACAGGCACCAGAGGTGGCCCAGGAACAGTGAACCGGTGGACACTGATTGGGTTATTTGTCCTCTCGCACTCTCACAGCTGAGAGATTTGTGGGACGTGTGCTGTGACGAGGCTCTCTGCAGGTGCATACCAACCCATACAGAAAGCCAATTCCCCATCGCCTTAACATCAGGACACATGTTTACTGCTGCTCTGAGGGAAGTAGAGGATGACCGGTATTAAGCCATGTTAAGTGGTCCGGTTGTGACATATCAAAGTTGAGAAAAACCTTTTTACACACACAAAAATATACATTTTTGTCACGCCAGTGTAGGAAAAGCAGGTGCGTAGTAAAACAAATAATGGTTGAATTCCATTTAGCTCCTGCAGTTTCCTGGACATGGTATCGCACTGTTATGACTAAGTGAGACACCTGAACACAACAGAGCCACTATAGTCGTAATATCTGTGCTTTTACCTCTATGATGAGACGAAACAAGAACAATACAACAATAATAACAAAGGCCTAAAGTAGTTAAAGGGGAAAAAAGACAGATGCCAACACAAAACACACCACAACCTTTTCAATGACTGTTAATGTTATATTAGTTGGACTAAAAAAAAAAAAAAAGGATATCCATGCTAATGTCCTGTGTGATTTCCTGCCTCCATTATTGTACAATTACAAAGTTGTAAGCATTGACAACATATTGTCATTTCATTTGGTCTCAGGCATCCTGACACTTTCTATAATATTGGTTTTAGTTACTTGCATTGTTTAATGGGAAACAACCAGATGCATTCCTATCACACCACAACATGCCCCATTTGTCGCCTCGTACGATCAGCAAGGGGGTGCTAGGGAGCTATTCTACCCCGGATCCCCACGGGGACTTTTTAGACACATCTGTTGGAGTAAGTGCCATATCAGACATAATATGAATGGAACAAGGTTGAAAAAAGAAGTTTAACAGACACTGAGTATTGAACAAGCAACGTGGTTTCATAGAAGACACTATTTTAAGTTATAACACATTCATGAAAAGCCTCGAAATTCACGTGAAATATTTTCCTGCACCTTTAAAGGATGCACTAGCTTTACCAACGGAAATATTACTAAGAATAGGTAAATGAGAAAACTTTAAATCAACAATCTTTTTTTTTTAAACTTACATTTTAATACAGCAGCAATTAGTTTGGCACCAAAAACATTTTTACAATAAATATATTTTTGCACTGTAAAAATAGGGAAGCTTTGTGGAGAGACTGGAAGGTAGCTGGAGACTCCTGTCAGCACCTGTAACAAAAAGAACACATAGGCCACTAAATACTGTTGTAAATAACATTTGTCAGGTCATGCAACATCTGTTTTAGCAAGTTGCAAAAACACTGTTAAGAATGTCATGATCTTACCTTGACGTGAAAATCAGTGTTTACGTGTTTAGTGAGCTTACCGATCCAAAGTGTAAAAAAAAAAAAGTACACAGAAGTATGAATCTTGAAGGAATGTTTGCTCTTTAGGGGAAGAGGAAGGTTTTTTTTGTTTTTAAAATGGTCTTATTCCAGCTCTTTTGGAAGTTTTTTTTTTTCACTGCCACAATCTATTGTTTTTTTTTCTTTTTTTGTTTTTGGCAGGATATTTTTTGAGACCATTTTAATTCTTTATTTTTTGTACAATCCAAAGTAAAGCCAAGAACTGAGAAGCCAAGCATTGATACAAATCAATTAAACACAGATGTAAAATATTTACACATGAGCATTTAAACCAGTCAAACTGATATCAAACTATTATGCAAAAGCTACAGTCGATCATTCAGTTAAATTACAACATAAGTTTTGTTTTCTGAAACTAAGAGTTCGACATATGTCTTAAGGTGTCACAGCTGTCCCAGGTCTAGACTACTTGTTTTTGGGGGAAAAAAAAAAAAATACAGACCTACTTCTACATTAAGAGCAATAAAAAAATTACCATTGATGTATGGTACACATTAAAATTAATCCAAATCAACCACAATTCTTTTGCCAGTTAGACATTTGTGAAGAGGGAGAGAAGTCTTCCTAATGGATCATGCCCCTTGATTTCTATACAGGCATCGAAATATTATGGAGTTGCTGGATTGATGCTTGATCTTGTCACCAGTGCAACGAAGGAGGGCGCTCTGACTGA
Organism: Trinectes maculatus; assembly: GCA_016785345.1. NCBI lineage: Eukaryota > Metazoa > Chordata > Actinopteri > Pleuronectiformes > Achiridae > Trinectes > Trinectes maculatus. The sequence continues at coordinate 258,541 of JAFBJQ010001247.1, forward strand.
GCCTTATCTGCGCCAGGAGCGTGGCTCGTTGTCATCCTCTTCCTCATCGTCATCCTGCAGCAAAGCATCGTCGCTGAGCGACTCATCTGGGTACTGACAGAAGGGAAAGAAAACTATTACTTTTCACTTACTGTGAAGAAAAGGACATTTTAAGTTAAGAGACCTTTTAAAATAAGCACCATGATGCACTCAATTTACAGCAAATATTTAGGTCACAATGTCTCAGCTTGCTTAATGAAACCACAAGTTGTTATCACGCAAAAAGCCTTGTGAAGACAATTTTCGCCGTAATGTCTAATGGCTCCCCCTTGTGTTATCTAATTGTAAAACAACAAGGAAATATTTTATAGGCAGCACTTACAAAAGCTTAACACAGAATATATCTAACTATCCTCACTAGAGTAAATGCTTCATTTTCTTTCCTGCCAACATCCAACCAATCCATTCTCCATAAGGTTTATAATAATGTAACATAAACTCATCAATCCCAACAAGCTAGTGTAAACAGAAAAATATACATATACTCAAGATGAGAAATGCCCACACACCTCATCCTCTTCTGGTTCTGCCTCATCAGCATCTGTAGTGCTCAGAGTCGTGACAGGCTTATGCCACCCCAGTCGTAAAGTCTGGTTGTTGAATCTCACTCCATGACGAGCCGCCTACAGATAAACAATACAGAGAGCAGAAAGGAATCACTGATCTCAGGTGTCATGAAAATATCATTGAGCTGCAGCTCTCTTTACACTGGCCAACAATGATGCAATACAAACATCAAATAAAGAACAGAGGAGTACAAAAAATGGGGGGAGGGAAAGTTCACAGTTTGATCGTCAGGAAAATAAAAACTGCATCACCTGTTCAGCCTCGGCTCTTGTCTTGTATGTGATGACTGCAGACAGGTTGTTTTCATCAATCTGGCAATCGTCAATCTCTCCATATTGCTTAAAAATCATAAACACACAACATTTTGGTCACTTTACGAACACAATGTCCTGTGCAGCTATTAAAGTAAATTCTTCTGTGAAGAAAAATCTTAAGTGACGGTGTTATGGTGCTGTTTTTATTATAGGAGATACTTTGGCTCATTTTCAATATTGCATTTGAACTGCATAGCTCTGAATAGCTCAAACTATTATAGCTGTTATAAAAGGAGTTACCAACCAATGCTTTTTTGTCACTAGTTTTGTACTTTTTCTGGCTGTGGAGTCGATAACCAAACATGAGACACAAACTTTTAACTTTCAATGTTTTAACTGTTCACTACTAGCTTTTGCCAGACTGTCACAGTTTGGAACTTCAGGTATATGATATATAATTAAAGCCTCAATAGATGATTATTTAAAAAACAACAACATACAAACAGCTTCAAACCCAATTTAAACAGAACAGTACTAAATCCACATCCAATAAAGGGTTAATCAAGACTGCCCTCTAACAGAGTCCTCCGCAGTTTAAACTTCCATCAAATTCCTCATAATAAGTAAATTGTTGATATCAAATCACATTTACTCAGTAGTATTAGGTGGACTTACAGCAAAGTGTGGCAGCAAGTCTACACAGTCTGCTTCAGTGAAACCAGAAATCTCCAGCGCCCGAGGCCGATGGTCCACTACAGCATGCAGTGGCACACCTCTTCCCCGTCCTCTGGAGCCCCTTCCCCGGGCCCTTAGAGCACCACGAGCATGCACCCCCCGGCATCCTCCTCGTGAAAGGAGCCCCCTTTTAGCTGCCTAAATCAAAACAAAAGACAGGGACAGAAAGACATCAAATACAATACAAATATTTGACTGATATCTTGTAAAGATGTCGAGCTCCAAGACAGATGATTTGAAGTTGCAAGAGCAAAAGTGCCCCCAAGTGGAAGAAGGGGACATAGCATTTAAGCACTGGATTTAAGACTTGTGGGACAAGTTTTGTCTTTCAAGGTAAATTTATTACCTCAATTTGTAGCTGGGTATATTTTATCTTCAGCAATGCAGTGTCCTCTCCAGACTGTGACTTCTTGTACAGATCCAGCTCTGCATCCAGCAGTTCCTTCTGTGCCTGAAATTATTACTAGCTTGCATCAGTAAAGACAACACTGTAAGATGGAAATAATATGACGGCAAAGTAATAAGTCACTGTACAGACCTAAAAAAAGACATTTAACACTGAGCTATAAACCAAAAGCTTATCTCTCGCTAAGACTATACAAACATAATAGGCATAACCAAGATCTACGTGAGAAACATTTTTTAAGTCTAATGAAAATCAAAACAAAACACAATCTATAAGGTTTTGATCCGTACGATTTGTGTGTCGCTGAGTGAAAACTCTACCTGGGCTTTGCTCTTAGCAGCACGTAGTAGGTTGCTGCTGCTTGAGGTTGCCTTTATCTCCTCTTGGAATTTGGTGATGCTCTTGGTTAACGTGCCCAACGTTTCCATGATCTTTGCTTTATCCTCTGCCTTTATTCCTTTGTTCTTTTCAAGTTTGGATATCAGAAGCTGCAGAGGACAGGAGGAAAAAAAAGATCAAAAGGTGTAACATTTTGATGAATTGCTTCTAAAACAGTGCTTGAGGCACACACTGTGAACCACAGGTCTCAGGGTAGGATTTCATACTGTGGTGAAAATATAAACAATTTCACTCAGGACAGTCAGCCATTTCACAACTTCTATAATTGCATCAGCATGTTGACATATTTAATCCTTTTTACAGCGAATGAGTCACATATTGCATTTATACCTTTTAGACACAGTTGGAAAATCTACACCTACAAATAGAAGCAGAAACCACCAAAGGGCTTTTAGCTTTTCTTATCTTGTGTTGCTTAAGTGGTGAGTCAGGGCCTTTTTACAGCTCACGTGCTGAGTTCATTTTGATACAGAATCTACACGTTGACAGCAAATGTAGAGAGGTATTCCAGATTATCTTACCTTCTGTGTCTCAATGTGCTTCTCCAATATTTCCTGTTTCTTCTTTCTTACATCCTGGTGTAGTTTTAGAGCTTCCTGTGAACAGAATCATGTCCTTAAGTAAGAAAATCCTAATTGCTTGCTTTCCCATGTGGCTTTACTATCCTCCCCTTTTCCCAGCATTTCCTCCATTTCTCCTCTCACCTGTTTCTTCTTCAGGACTTCTTCTGAGGTCTTCTGAACTGCCTTCAGGGCAACTGGGTTGTATACCGTTTTTGTGAGGCCTATAGATGTGGAAAATACCTGAGAAAGACACATTAAATGTATAACCTTCTGTTTACACATTCCAAGAGACAGGAATTCTATAAAGACACGAGGAACATACTTTTTCCACAGGGGCAGTTGGTTTGGAAGAAAAACCCAGCCGGTCCTTCACTGACACTTTAGAGGGATTCTGCACCAGTTGAGGGAAATAAAGAATGTTTATACACACACCTTTTGCAGATTTTTGACAAGTACATGCAAAAAAAAATCCTCAACACCATCACACTCACACACCTGAGCTGCTACACTGGAGTCTTGAGAGGGCTCAGAATTTGCAGGGAGCATCGGTCCGAGGCGATCTTTAACAGACTGCTTCAGGGAAGTGGCTGGGGAGTGCTGAATAACAAATATGTTAATCACAATATGTATTATTAAATCATTTTAAAAATGTCCACTGTACGAAAATAACTCTGATGTCCAACCTATTAGCGTTCTCGTCATCTGCTTTAATTTGTGCCTTCCCACATCTCTAAGAATAATTCGCAACCAAACTCAGAATGACACACTGGGTATTTCAGGTGTAAGTGGAGGAGTCAGCTCTAGTATCAACGCAACGGATTTTTCCAGGTGACAAAATGTGAGAGCCAAGGGGAGAACAATGATGCGATGTGTCAAACCAACTCAGAAAAACACCTTTGAGGATAGGTGTTACATTTCAAACAGTAACCTGACAGATCAGGGACAAAGCAAGCTGTAGGTGCCCTGAATTAAGGCTAAAGCAGTAGCTTCTGATATTTCAGTCTCTTCTATGATGGATTTCTCTATTCCAGAGAAGACCATACATATACATATATATACATACATTGTATGTTAGCAAAAAAACAGAGTCCTAAAAGATGCCCTTAAACGCAGGACTTGGTGCAAAATAACTATTTTCAACAAATACCTATCTAAAAATCCAATTAGTTTTAATTTGTTTTTCTAAAAATTACAAGGAATCATACTTGTTGATTCACAAGTGCATCTTATTGCAAAACGATTACTCTAAATTTTGATCAGGTAAGTAATATTAACATTGCTTGCAGTAGGACATACATAAAACATAACAATGTTAACATTATTTTTACCAGTGCAGGCTGTGACTGTGCCTGCTGTGAAAGTGACTGGCCGCGACCATCACCTCCATCATCACGAAACCAGTGCACTCTGATGAACCGGTTGTTCAGAACAGCCTCTGTGCTTTGCATGGCCCGCTTGGCCTCATCTGGAGAGGCAAACTGGATCAGTGCCCCCTCTGGGTTATTCTGGTATGCCACCTGTATAAAGAATTCTTTTTTTAAAAACAGTACTATGAAACAGGAATATTAATAGTAGTGCACAATGTGTAAATCTCAGATGCCTGGATAATTGATCTCAACTTTACTTAAACACTAAAATCACAAATCCTAGAATCACACAAATTAAATCTAAATCACCATACAAAGAAGTACTTCATTAAAAAAAATCACATATTAGAAGCTTACTGTACTGCTTCACCGTTTGAACAACATAATCACCACATGTTTCACTGAATATCCAAGTGGGGACTGACCTGGAGGTTGACGATGGTGCCAAATTTGCTGAAATGTTCATTGAGTTTGCTGATGTTGTTGAGCTCAGGGGGAATTTGCCGAACCAGCAGCTTGGTGTTTGGAGAAAATGGAACTCTTTTGTGGTAGCCCTGATGGTTGGGTTTGTTAAAATTGGGTCTGAGCAGAGAAAAGATATGAATGACACAAGTGGGGACTCTATTAAACACACCTCCATTTAATTTGCCTAAACAATGGGATAAGGGTCAATGACAAATAAAGCTTCTAAAAAGGTATCTGTAAAAAGTGTTCTCAATATGGATGTAATGCATATTTTTGAGTTCAGAACAATGTGTTTGAACAAATCTCATTTATTAAATATCTTTTCAAACAGTTTAACTCATATTTTAACAGTATTTTTAACTTCACACATGAAGCAACCAAATATTTCTAAAGATATATTTCTATAGATATTCCTAATATTTATTTTAAGATAAATCTTTGGCAAGCAGGAAACACCACTAGCGTACACTAGTGTGAATGCTGAAAGCTGTACTGAACATGCATCCAAACTCTGCTGAGTGAGCTCTCATAGCATGGTCTTCAACTGAACGAGCTGAAGAGAGCCTAAGATCTGCTGAATTAATACAAAAGTAGTAGTAGCTGCAATTTGTGCAGGAAGATCTGCACAGATTGAAAAAAGGCGGAGCTATGTCAATGTCATTCTGTCTGAGACAGAGCTTGTGGGAAATGCATAAAACCCACCTGACAAAGCTGGATTTACACAGAAAATGTACAACACATTGGTTTAATATTTTGATAATGAGAGGCAGGAGGCAGTGTGAAAACTGTCTGCTTTCCAGCAGAGTAAAAAGGGGTCTTACTTGTCAAACCAAGGTTTCTTGGCCTGCAGGCCACCATCATGGGAGAGAGCTGGTCTCTTTCGTGAATCAGATTCCATAACAATCCGCATACAGTTGTTAGGAATCTTTTCTGTGGAAGAACAAATGCTCATCGGTTAGTTTTGAGATTACATAACCAAATAGAAAACCAAAACACAAATACAGTTAGAGGTACTGAATGCTGCGTTTCAAAACTAAACTAACTAAAATAGTTCAAAGAATACCTCTCGGTGGCTGGTCTACATCTCCCATTGTCAGACCAATCAGGTTGGGTCTCTGGGCATTGACCCGGTGGCGGTAGATTGGCCTGGGCATACTGGTAATGCTGGGAGCTTCAGGATTGTACACATCTGACTCATAGTTGTCTGAAGAATACAATTTAACTCTCAAAAAATGCAAGGTACAATAATAATAATAATGAGTCAATAAACAGAAATGTGTGTGTTGCAAAAAAAGACTATCTGTCATTACCAGAAGTGAAGAGCGGTCCAGATGTTTGGGGAAGTGAGGAACGCATCCCAGAGGTGACAATGGTGGGAACAGAACTGGTAATGGAGTTGGGAGGTGCATCCATGCCTGATGGTTGCAATGGAGGAAGTGGAGGAGGTGGGCCTGTGTCATGTAGATAAAATAAAAAAACAATAATCATACATAATTTCAAGCAAAACATTAAGTTGGGCCAATTGTTGCTCTGCTCTTATGAAGAAAAATATATTTAATACTTATTTCTCAGTCAAGTTTCATGAAAAGTTTAAATTATGATTTAAAAAAGACTGCGTATCGAAGACACGAGCAAACTGCAGACTGGTTAATCCTGGTATCATGAGTCATAATAAAAAATAAATTGAACACTTACCTGCAACAGGTGGAAGGCTGGGTGGTAGGGCACCTGGTGGGGGCACAGGAGGCTGCAGGTTTACAGGTGGTGGATTCATTAGAGGTGGTGGTGGTGGAAGCCCTGGTGGTGGTGGTGGTGGTGGTGGGTCCACACCTGGGATTGGTGGTGGTTGGAAGGGCAACATATTGGGCAAATTGACATCCTCCACTACAACTGGGTCACTTCCATGGTCAAAAGGACACATGTCTCCACGCATGCAGAAGCCTTTTTCTACAAAAGACAAAGTATTTTGGGCATCGAAGACAGAATTTCAGCAATTAACACTAGAGGCATTGTGAAAACACATTTAATCTGTTACCATCATAGTCCCGACATCGCTTCCTCTGCTGGGGTGGTGGTCCCCTACTAAAGGGGCCACGTTCCACAGGGTGCTCAGGGTGAAAGTCAGACCAACTCTCAGTGGTGTTGTTGCTATGATGATGTGTGGGGGCAATGACTGTAATGGTGCTGCTCAGCGTTGGCACAGGGAAGTGTGAAGTGGTTGCAGTAGAAACCTGGGAGGCTGCTGTGTAGCCATCACCCATCTCTGACCTCTCTAGTCGATCATGGTCATACTTCAATTTTCCAGAATCTCGTTCTGTGAATAGACAACGGCCATGTATAATAGTAAAACAACAACTACATTAAAAGCTGATATTTAGCTGAACTATATATGCACAATGTGCAAACAGAAGTGGTTTGAAAACGGTAGTGTAACGGATGTAAATAACTACTTTAAATGTAAAGTATTTGAAAGAACAACAGAAACAGAAAAACTAACAGAAAAGTTCTATAATTTCTCAAAATAATGTCAGCTGGTTTTAGTCCTTTATCTACTTGCTTCTGCTTGTAAGAGTACTTAGGATCACATACTGTTCTCACCTCTACTCCTGGTTCGTGATCGAGATCTGCTGTGGGATCTGCTTCTGCTGCGATCTCTATCTCTGTCTCTCTCCCTGTCTCTCTCTCTGTCACGATCTCGTATGCGGTCTTTGCTCCAACTGCGGCTGCGGCTACGACTGTAGGTTCGACTGCGGCCTCTTCTGCGATTGTAACGATCGCGGTAAGAGTCCCTCCTTGGTGGGTTGCGGTCGTAGTCCCTTTTCCTGGAGCGATCATCTCTTTTACGATCATCTCCTCTCCTTAAAACATGGATGAAATACAACGATAGTAAAAGGTAAAGCTGAAGACAAAATGTTAAACAAAAGCAAAAGGGCACAGGCACACAAACCTGCTATCTCTACTGTAGCGAAAGCTCGATTGTGGAGGGCTATGATTCACTCGTCGGGGAAACTTTTTCTCTCGTTCTTCTTCCCGATTTGCCTGTATAATAAAAAACAACCCGTATCATTAGCATTTAAATCAGCCACTGACATGGGCATTGCTATACATTGTTAAAGTTGAAATATATAATGGTGAAAAATGAATTCAAAAAATAAATAATGAAATAATAATGAAAATAAAACAAATTACCTCATCCTTTTTCTGCTCGTCTTTCTCAGCTTTGATGAGAGAGGATGATAACTCTGGCTGTGGGAGGTAGCTCTTGTTGTTAACAGCTTCAAACAGCTTATCCACAAAAGGCTGGGTTTCTAAAATAACAATGTATATCAATGACAATGACAAGATGTTAATGCAGCAATAACCAATAATCTGATTTTTTTTCTCTGAAGAATAAATGATCAGCAATTTACTGAATCTTTTTGCTGCAGCTGTGGCAATTGTGCGTTTTCAAATCCAGACAGTCTTATGGTACGCTATTATAAATACGCTATTGAACAACTTTCTTTTGGTTCGAGGAAAAATACGTGAGGAACAGGCTGAGGCAGGGGATTTACTACCTTTCTGAAGAAATACATCCAGCTGATCGATACACAAGGCTTTAAGTTCCTTTTCACTTTTATCCTTCTTCACCAAAGCAACAACATACTTTGCCAGGGCAGACGGGTCTGCGTCACAGCTGGGATTGGGAAGAAAACAGTCCGAAAGATATGCAAACATTTAAATAAGAGTATAAGAAGGTGAGTATTAGAAAAAAGCTGTGAGGCTAATAGCTAACGATACTTACATGGGCTCGAGGGTTTCAGACAGCCATGTTTTCAAGGCATCGAGGTTTTCAATGATCATTTTAGACCCAACCGAACGTTCCCCACACCGCGGCCAGAGTTAATACCAGCTGGGGTGATGTTACTCACTTTAAACGATGACAGACACAAGACAGTGATCTCTGGCTAAGCTGTGGGGCTACAACGGCGTTAGCTTAACTTAGCCGCGTTAACGTTAGCTAGGTAAGCGAGTCAGTTAGCAAAGGTCTTCTCCAGGCCCGAGGCGTGCTGCTCGATATCCTCGACTCTCGTAAAACATTTGTCGTGGAAGTGCACAGAGCGAGTCTATTGTTTATCAGCGTCTAAACGACTAGCTCTGAATGCTGCGTGTAATACGTATCTGTTAAACGTGAGGGGTATCCACGCTTAACTTGCCACTTTATTCTACCTCACTAGCTAAAATGCCATGGCGAGTATTTACTTCCGGTTTTGTTCTCGTTGCCAAAGTATCGCGAGAGTGGAGAAGCGCGGAACATTTATATTTTCCATTTTTACATAAAAATAGAAACAGTATAGTTAGTAAAAGAACATTAAAACTGCAATTAAACTGCTTTTAAATTGCAAGTAAATGTTGTTAATTACGTACACCCCAGCAACACAACAGTTTTATCATACCGCCACATCGCTCCAAGTCAGACTAATGTGTAATGTGACAGAAATCTATGTCAAGTAAAAAAGAAAAGAAACAACGACTTTCTACCAAAGTTATTTTTTAATTTTTTAACAGATGCAATACATGATAACATAGGAATGCATAAAAGAAGATAAACATCCAGAAGAAGAAATGTACACAGCTAATCATGTTCATTTTTTAAAATTGGTAATTCAGCAGTGATTCGAAAGCCAGAACTTGTATATAAATTTTCTTTTACTTAGATGACTTACACTATTAATTTATACAAATATCCATGTTGTTAGCATAATATATCCGTGCTATATTTGGACCCCACAAGTTCGTCACAAGGATATGATGTGTGGTTTTTAAAAATGCTTGGGTGCATGACATTTTGAGTCACTGGAATCCTCAGTTACACTGGTGTGACTTTACTGCTTACTGAACTCAGCAGTGAAAGCTCCCAAATCTATTAATTCTTTAATCTCTCCTTTTTTTCTCTCTTTCCTCTCTGTTAACTGCGCCTTTGTAATGTTTTACCATTGATACATTGCTAATACTGACACAAATATTACAGACTTAAATATCTGGATAAAAGACAACACACAGTCTAATTACCCCAGTTAAAAGGTGCCGATAAAAACAGAGAAATGCACCATCATCAAAATAGCAAAATCCACCGTTATGGCTCTTCCTCTTCAAATAAACTGTTCTGTAACATATGTTCCCTCTCAAAAAAAACACAAAAAACAATTGAACCAATCTTCAAGTTAAGTACTTCTATTAACAAAAACAGCATATTAATCAAAGCCACTAAACACTTAATCCAAAGTCTTGACTTTTGCTCTGGCTACATTTTATTTTTGTTTTGAATGGATATATAAAAAATGAGTTCCAACTGACAGGATAATCAAATTACATTTTCATCTAAAAAAGTTAAGACCTTTTCCTATAATTATACATGTTTACAATATTTTTGTATTAAAGTCATGTAATGCTATTCTAGTGATTACACATTCTTCCATGCTAAAAGAGAAATTGTAGTGCTAGACCAAAAAAAAGAATCTGCTAAAAATGACTTGGTTTGTAAAACAGAGAACATAAGCTCATTATATACATACTTATACAGTTCATTTTCAGTACATTCATGGTTGCTCATCAATATTACCAGTGATTTGTTTTTTCAAACCAAAGAAGGAAACAATGTGAGTATGTAAAGCATGTACACACATTACTACGTACATACAGTACATACATGAACTTAACGCTCGGAGTGACAGACCAAAACAATTTGCAGTGGTTTTCACTAACTAAAATTCATATAAATATGAAACTCGTTTTTAACATTACATTATTGAACCAGAACTATTTTGTGCTCTCCTCACTAACAAGTCTCAGGTGAGACACTTTTCTTGCCTGAGTAAAACCTCAGTCCAACCTTGGCATCTAAAATCTGACAGTAGAGGGGATACTAAAATCAGTGTATTTAACAATCCTCCTATAATAAATCAGACCTTTTAAAACAAACAGTATTGTAGATCTTAAGGACAAGGGCCAGCATCTAGACTTCCCTGTCGATGAACTGCAGGTTAATGGGAGCATTAGGGCAGAGTAGGCCATGGGTTTTTGCCTTAACCTCAGTAGTGAGAGGAGACATGGCAATGTAAAACTTTTGAATGAGCTGCACAGGAAGAAAAAACACAAATGTGAATTATTATGTAAGTCTCACTGTAATAGTTGTACGTTGTCTGTGGGTATATTTATATGTGTGTAGTGGATATATTGATAGAATGGATGAATTACTTACCCGTGTGAGAGCTAGATGCATCTCTAACTCCGCTACTCTCCGGCCTATGCAGCTCCTGATGCCATAGCCAAATGGAATTGAGCCAAAGTTGTCAACACGATCTGAAGAATCTTTTCGAATCCAGCGCTCTGGACAAAAGCCTGAAGCATCAGGAAAGTTCTCCTCATTCATAGACGTGGAGTAGTGGCACAGGGCCAACTGAGTCTGTACGGAAAACATCCAGTCATGTAATGGTTTTCTCCTGCACATGCACACTCTCAAAGATTTGCATCTATTACGTCTCTCTCACACTTACCCCTCTGGGGATGAAGTATCCACCCACCACCATGTCATCCTGGGTAATCCTTCCGTTGCCAGGGAGAACTGGAAAGAGCCTGCTCCCAGGGAGGGGTGCACAAAGACTGTTATTCAACAGCACCATACATTGATCTAGTCACAAAGTTTCATTATAAAAGAATGTGAAGTGCCACATGCAGAGATAGATGAAAATGCTAATCTAAACACACCGAACAAAGGCAGAGATTAGTAAAGTCTAGGAAATTAGCCACTAACTAACTAATTAAAAACCTAGGATGGAGAATTAAATTTAAAAAAATGAGAGGAGGATTCACTGCAGTCTGCACCTGAGAGTCTCTTTGACCAGCCCTTTGATGAGAGGCAGACGGGGAATGTCATCAGCTGTGGCGACTGTTCCAGGTCCCAGAGTCCTTGTCACCTCAGAAAAGATCTGCTGTTGTATATGAGGGTGCCTGGCCAAAAGGTAGCTGGCCCATGAAAGAGTGAAGGATGTCTGAGGGGATAGGAAAAGGCATTGTAAGTAATGTGTTGGACACAGCAGTATTGTTTATTTAGCGTTTCCATTTAATCTTTCTGAAGATACAGTGTTGACTGCACTTTAGTCTGATCATGGGAGTTTCTGTGAAGAGTTGGGAAACACTGAGGAGGTCTGTGTTAGAGGGGGATTATCCATGTGATGAGCAGTCACTCCAGTCCTGTAATCTCAGCCCTTTATTCCCTCATCTTACAACCCGTACCTTAATTAAATTAACTCGGTTATGCAACACCTAACAGCATTGCAGCGTTGATTAGATCAAATGTAAAATTCACACCTAATTGCATTTCAATGGAAAGCAATCAGCATTAATTAGCAGACCACAGAAGTAAAACTGAATTTCAAAGCAATTCTAGCTCTCTCACATTTCTACCTTTTATAAATGCTTCCTTTATCCCGCTGCTTGGCTCCCTCCACACGGAATTCCTTTCCCCACATTTCCAGCATATCTCGTGCTTCCTCTTCTGCACCTTGATCATTTAGATTAACGTTTTTCTCTATTTCAACTCCTTTTTATCTCACTCCTGACAATGTCCTATGGCTCATCTTTTCCTGTGTCATTCAAATTTCAATACAATGGGCAAATTAACAAATATGAAAATGCATGCAACCTTCCCTGTATTTTCTAACACCCCAATCACCCAATCAACAACCCACCCACCCACACACACACACACACACACACACACACACACACACACACACACACACACACACATCTTGTCTGTTTTTTCTATTATCCATTGTACATCCAACTCTTTTTGTCCTATTCCTTCCCCACCCTTTGTAGGATGGCGTCCCTCGACCTCACACCCACAACATTATCCCCCCCCCCCCCCCCCCCCCCCCCCCCCCCCCCCCCCACCCCCCCTCCCCCCCCCCCCCTTTTTCCCCCCCCCCCCCCCCCCCCCCCTCGGGGGGCCCCCCCCCCCCCCCCCCCCCCACCCCTCCCCCCCCCCCCCCCCCCCCATCTCACCTCTGCCCAGTCTGTGCCATTGCTCTGACTGTGGCTAACATGTCTTGACAGCTCTTGTGTGTACTGAGCAAAAGGGAAATGCACCGAGAGGTCAGGTAATGGCTCAGTTAAGTCCACCCCCCACCAGGATGGGGCCGGTGCAACAAGTTTAACAAAAACACACACCCTTTTATCCCGTGGCCCCCAACTCAGCATAAAACAGTCCACACCCGTATTTCTTATTAATCTGACAGCACCCCAAACAAATTAGGCAGTGAATGTGCCCAAGAGCTCACAGCTTACAATATGCGCACACACCAACGTGTGAAGCAGCTGGGAAAACTTGCATAGAGGATATCGCTAATGTTTTTGTCTCAAAAATGTCTCCACTCTAATTTCAAATATTCTCTGTCTCTCATGTGGCTGTGTCTCATGAGGCTCCAGCCACGAAAAAGTTACATTCTGGGTCCAAATCTGACCCAGGATCTTAATCCCAATTTCATTATTCTTCAATCTCTCTAATAAAGGTAAAAAAAAAAAAAATCTCCCCTAAAATAGTTGTCATTCTTATTTAAACTCACAGCATGATCCAATTATATTCTGATTTGGAAACAAGTGAACACACAACACAGATGTCTCTTAGAAAAAGAAAAAAAAAAGACAAAGCTCCCTTGTGTAGATCTAACAGACAAATGACAAGAAACTAAATATGACCTAGAGCATGTTTGTCAGTGGGATACTGTGTAACCTCACGATTCACTGCTCTGACATGACGCTGGCACAGCTACACAGGCATGAATGTGGAGGCAGAAACCCAACCCATGAAACCCAACACTGACAGACATACACGTGCGATTCCCAGCCTCTCCAACTTCTCCTAAGCCACACACACACACACACACACACTGTACCTCCCCACTCCCCAACCCCTGCCCAGTCCCACCACATATCCACTAACACTTTTACAGAGACAGAGGCATATGCACCGTGTCAACCCCGGCCAGCAGCATCTCCGTTACATTGGCGTAGATCTCCTCAACGTTCATCTCCTTGGTGATGAGCATGTGCGTGAGTATCCCACCCTTCACCTCCTTTCCCTGCGCCAGCTGAGTCTGGATATCTTTGAGCCGCTTATCAACATGAATAAGGCCTGGGATCGGACAAAGAAAGAGAGGAAGGGATGAATGGAACGGAGGGGTCGGGGATTTGAGGGAAGGTAGTGAAGAAAAGGAAAGAGGAGAGAGGAGAGGTTATGTAACAGAGGGACCCCATACTCCCACAGTCCCCTAGTACAGCAGCAGAGATTTATATGCAAATCTTTTCCATTAAAGCCAGGCTATTTGTCCAAAAGCGTTAAACAGACATGTGCGTTTTTTCCAGTTTAAACAGTACCACCCAGAAAGCATGATACATTTACACACTATAAACCTTTTGTAATGATTTACAAAGATGATTCAGGAAACATGGGGAACAAGGGGTACTTTTGTTCATATTCTGCTTAATGCTCTTATGTGAAGTCACAACTTCAATTAAAAGCCTTTCTGGTCATTCTGGGGGGGAAAAAACGACTTCATACATATAAAGATCAGTGTCTCGTGGGGAGTACTCCTCCGTCTGTGAAAAGAGAACGTTGTGTAACGACTTTGGGGAATCTTGAGGGATATCTCAGCCTGGGGGCTACAGATTCAGAGCAGAGCTTTCATAATGTGCAGGGTTTAAGTATCCTGACACTTACAAGAACGTCATGTCAGGATATCTCTGCCGCTTCAGTTTCAGTTTTTTCTATAAATTTGTCTCTAATCTACCCCTGAGGACATACAGTGCTGGATTACTACACAGCCTTCCAATATAAAAAAAAAAGTACTGCAGGCCAAACATTTACAGCATCAGATATCCAGTATACGTACAAAAGTATGTACGTGCCCCCTTGTGGTCAAAAAATACAAGTCAGAAACTACGTACTGAATTTGAAGAGGCCATCCCAGGAGCTGCAGAACTCTTCCCATGGTTTAGGAATGATAGGCCGAAGCCATTTTGGGATCGCACCGGCATACATGGTTGTTTTGAAGGAGCTGAACATGAGGTGCAGTGCGTGGATATAGTCTTGGGTTTCCTGGGGAATCTCGTTTTCCAAACAGCCTAGTCGGCACTCGTACAAGATGGCTGCCACACCTGTAAACACAAAGGCAAGGAAGACGGAGAGATTTTAACTGAGTTTTTAACACAGGTGTTCATCACAGGCATATACATAATTTTTTTTTCTTTGCTACTACCCCTTATCAATACCTCCTGCACCATTTTCTCATTCCTTTACCAACCTTCCATGGCATATTTGAAGAAGAGGTCATTCACGTTGAAGACAGTTGCTCCATCGGGCACCTGGGAGCGGAGATTACAAACTCTCGCAATCAGGTCATCTACCACTTTGTTCACGTCATCAGAGAAGACTGCCACGTCACGTGGACGCATGATGAGCTGTCTGAGCACCCTCCGCATCTGCAGCCACTCTTCTCCCTCACTGGGAAACAGGACGTAGCGTGAATTTTCGGCATTCCCTCTTGTTT